>CM076584.1:307086225-307261581 GCA_034641835.2 Pinus albicaulis
GTAGGGCCAATAAATCCAACATCATTAGGTAAAAAGCATATTTTGGTTTGTACAGATTTTGTTACAAAATGGGTGGAAGCTAAAGCTGTTTCTTTTGCTACGGAAAAAGTTGTTGTTGATTTTCTCTTTTCTTAAATCTTTACTAGATTTGGTGTGCCTAGAGAAATTGTTTCTGACAATGGTTTGCAGTTTATTTCTAATTTGGTACAGGGAGTGATGGAGCAATACAAGATCCGGCACCGGAAGTCTACACCGTATCACCCGCAAGCAAATGGCCAGGTGGAGTCTAAAAACAAGGTGATCGAGTCCATTCTCACAAAGACGGTGAATATGCATCGAAAATATTGGGCTGAAAGATTACCAGAAGCTTTGTGGGCATACAGAACCACTTGGAGAAATAGTACGGGGCACACACGATATGAGCTGGTATACGGCAAACAAGTTCTGTTACTGATTGAGTTCCAGATCAAAACTTTTAGAACTGCAATTCAGCTAGGATTCGATCTCTCTAAGGCACAACAACAGTGTCTTCTTGAGTTAAATGAGTTAGATGAATTTCTTAGAGATGTTTTTCAGCAAAACATATTAATCCAGCAGCAACGGAAAAGGTGGCATGACAAGTCCATTCAGAAAAAGTAGTTCCAACCAGGTGATTTGGTACTCCTTTATGATTCTAGATTTAAAATTTTTAAAGGGAAATTCTATACATATTGGATGGGACCATATGAATTAATCCGAGTATTTGAGAATGGATTTGTAGAAGTAAAAACTATCGATGGACAGGATACAGTATTCTTGGTAAATGGACATAGATTAAATAAATATTTTCAACCACTTTCCAAGAAATATTTTACACAGCAAGTTCAGCAGAAATTTGGAACGGTAGTGGTAAATGGTAATACCAACCTCTTGAAAATTTGAATCCCTCTTCTTCGAAAAAAAATTAACAAAAATAAAATAAAAATAAAAAGTAAGAAAAAATAATTTTCTGTAATTATGAAAATCAGTCTGCTGACATGATTGCAGAAGGATCAACCTGAAAACCAGCTTACTGGCGGGAAGATCAAAAATTTCTAATAAAAAGAGAATGTTGCTTGATCTTTAGATATGCTAGTAACCACCGAAGTAAATGCAGGTTCAGCAGAACCAACCTTTATACAATTTGGGTAATTAGCATGAATATTTTTTTTTCCAACACTTAATTCTCGTTGCAGTTATTTTTTCTTGCACCAGTGCAGGCAGACCTTCCAGAAAATTTTCTGCCTTTCTTCATATCCCATTTCATAATTTTCCCTCAACTTTCTTCTCGGAATCCTAGTATAATTAACCTTCCCATATTCTTCTAAATTCACCCTATCCACTTTGAAGAAATCCCACTTTAACCCTGAAATATTTTTCCCCTATCCCACTTCTATTTTCCCTCTTTTGGTACTTTCCTGGAATCCCTGTGACAGAATTCCTTCCCATTCTAAAATTTCCTTTTCCCACTCCTTTATTCCCTCATGAAGTTCATTGCAGGATCTTACATATAAAGAGTATAAGGTTGTGCTCTAAAGCATCAAAGGGTGAAGAAAAATTCAGAATAAGTTAAAGAAATCATGTGAAATCCAACCTATATTTTAATTCTCTGTCTTAAAATTATGCTTGCACTAGTGCAAGCATATTGTCCTATATGATATGAGCAGAAAAGTACCAGCAGAATGATGTGATTTACGCGGTGCAAAGATCAATACAAGCATACACCTTATCAGCAGCAATACAAGTCATCATATGACATAAGAAAGTATTCATGATGAAAAGTTATACGATGTTCTTCATATCATTGATAAGCGGTTACGCTATTATATTACTTAGGAGGAAATTAGTTGAAAGTACAAAGTTTTTTAAGTAGGAATCATGATCTTTTTAAATGAATGCTAAGTTTTTTTTGTAATTATGAAGGAATGTGAAATCGTGTAATCGTTATTTGCATATAATCCACCCCATTCAGCCATAATGTGAAATGTCCTTCACTCATAACTCCCCCCGCTCCTACCTTCATTCCAAACATCTAGTCATTCTTGTACATAACCGTTAAACCGTCGTCGTGCATACCAATTGAGCCTGACCAGAAATTATGAGTACCTACGGCAGGTAAATCGGAGACACGATGGACGAATGGTTAAATCCTTATTTATGAAAGTTGATCCCCCGGTGTTGCATGCAAGCCTCAGAACTCATCGTTCATAGACAATAGCAGCAATTTCGCCCATCCAAAATGAACCCCTGTCTCTCAGCAAGATTGAGAAAACTACCAAATTTCGCAGTTGTCTTCCATTGTTGCAGGAGTCGGGATTTCTACAATTCCTACAGAAGTTCGATGGGTATGACAGGGACATCACCTTATAATTTTCGAGAAGCTTTAAAAATGGCCAAGTGAGAATTGGGCCGCTCAAATTCAAAGTCACAAAGAAATTTGTAGCAGCAGCAACAGGTCTGGAGAATACGAGAGTGGAATGGTTCAAGAACCAGAAGCTGGAAGATAAACACGGAAGCGTTTTGTCACAGATAAGAATATGGAGGTCAATTGGAAATGCGGAGTTCCGCGCAAAGCCCTGCTAGGTCAATGGTAGGATCTCCTATTTGTTTTGCAGAAATTTGTGATCTACGAAGGGAGATACACCTATACCCTGGTGTATCATTTCAGACTGCTACAGAATTTTGAAGGAGGCTGACACATTTGTTGGAGGATGAACTTCCCCTACTTTTTGCTCAAAATTTTGGAGAAAATGGCTAGAAGTGTACAGGATGGAAAGGAGGACCAGGCCAATGCACCATTATACCACCACGGCCTGATAAAAATCCTAGTCTTAAAATAGCTAGAAAGCAAAGGTATGACATGGGAAGAGCTGCTAAAATAGCTGCACGGGAACTCGGCAGAGGAAGAGAAGACACAGGCCCCTAGTACAAGTAAGGGACTGAAGAGAAGCAGAAAGGGAAGTCCTTCTCACATTAGTGTGAAAAGGAGGAAGACAGAGAAATCAACAGAAGGGAAGGCTTCGTCTTCCACTAAGGAAACAGCCGGTGCACTTGATGGAGAAACACCTCCTACATAGGCACAGGCCTCTGAGCACGATAGGTTGTCAGTTCTTGCAGATTTGGCGAATATTGCACAAATTGGGGATGATGTTCCACTGGAAAATCTTATTAGAAAGCCCCAAAAGAAGAGGAAAGTTTCGGATGTAGAAAAAGAACCACAACCCCCACAGGGCATGGAACCCCATCCTGCACTGGTACAAGAAGAAGCCGCAGCCCGAGAAGAAGAACCAGAAATTGAAGGAGGAGCTGAAGAAAAGGAGGACGCGAAAGCACCTGAGGAAGAAGCACCCGAGGAAGAAGAACCTGAGGAAGAAAAATTAGACGAGGAACCGGATGAAGATGAACCAGAAGAAGAACCTAATAAAGAGGAACTGGAAAAAGAAGGACTGCAGGAAGAAGAGTTCCTTTATGCGACCATGGTAGATATAGAAGTTCCAGAGCCAGTGATAGCCCCTGTTGAGATAGAGGAAGGAAAAGAGTTGGTGACTCATGTTGATCGCATAGCAGAAATAGAACTCCAAGTACAAAAATTGGAGCAGCTTGTGACCAAAGCACAAGAGGAGAAGGAACAAAGCAAAGGAGAATTGATGGCAGAGCTCAAACAAAAGAAAAGCGAGGTTAAAGTTTGGAAATATTGGGCTAGATGCTGTTTCAGGCGGTGAAAAAAGGTTTCAAAGGAGTTAAGGCATATCAAGAGGAGGAAGGCTGAAACAGTGCAGCCTGAGGACAACATGCCGGAACAGGACTGAGTTGGAGTATTCAAAAATTTTGTTTTTTTCCAGAGGTAAAAAATTTGTGTGAGGACACACAACAGTTTAGGGATGGGAGGATGTTAGTCCCCTAAATTGCATTCTTTTTTAACATTCTTCCCTTCCCAAATCGTAATCATTTACCATGTTTTACCTATCTTATGCGCCCTCACCCTGCACTAGTGCGAGAATGATGACACATTTTACATAAACTTCATATTTTACATTTTTAACTCATCTTAGCATTTATTAACTATCTCTTACGTGATTTCTTACTTAGAATTTCTTTTGTAACTTATCGTTACCTCCTATTCTATTTAATAGATGATCACTTATCTTGATCGCTGATTTTTAGTGCAGAACAGATCCCGCACTAGCACCAGCACCGTGAATCTTGGCAGCGAATCTGGATCATTCGGGTTGCCACCTATTTTTTATACGATTAATGAGGATATATCCGAAGGCAGCCGAGTCCCAGCTATGACAGCAGTTAAATCGAGAGTAGCTGAGATCGAACTTAAAAGAGATGAACAGCTGGAGATAGTCGCGGCCTATTTTGTTAAAAGAAATTTAATTTTGAAGGCCGAAAGCTTATTCTTCAATCGGTTATGTAATTTGTTATAACGATTTCTGTAATTGGCTTTGTAATGGTAAATGATCATTTTGACCTGTGGCCAAAAGGATCTATATAAGCAGAAATGTAAATAGGACAACAGTTCAATGTTTTTAAGAATCGAATAGATTAGAGAATAGAACCAGGAGGCGGTAACAGGACTATCTTGTGTTATCGCCCAAATTTGGGCTGGATTATGTAATCGCGCATGTAATTGCTTTAAGGATCTAATAAGAAGAGTTATGTCTCATGTTTTTTACATTTTATCATTTGGCTTAAATATTTGATGAGTTAATTCTGAGTAGCGTTTTCGTTTGAAAGGGAAACGCGCTGGTTGGCTAAGGGCCCAGCCAACCCAACACGTTCTCCCTCTTTTTTGTTCTTGTAATTTATGTTTTAAACTTTCAAGTGTGATTTAATTTTCAGTATTTGAATTTCTGTTTGAGTGGAAGCAGATCTGCTGGGTGAAGTAGTTAAGTTACTTTTTCCACGGTTGATTTATTTCCCTTGCCTGGTTCGAGCAGGAGGAGTTCCTGCCCCAGTGCACGTTGGTGTGCTATTATTTTCTACACGATTTGGTTTATTTCCTCTGCCTGGTTCGTTCCTGCACCAGTGCATGTTGGTGTGCTATTTATTTTCTACACATTGGTTTGGTTTCTCCCTGGTGCAAGCAGGAGAACTGTTCTCGCACCAGCGCTAGATAATATGATGCAACAAGCCTTTCTAGCTTAATTCTAACAGTGTTCTTGCTTTTGGTCATATCTTAATTAAAAAAAATTGTTTTCTTATTTTCTACAGATATTCATCTTTACTGATATATGATTTGTTTTTATCACACTGTAGTAATGAATCATTGATTTCAAGGATCAAAAGTTAAAGTGCAAGAGGCTTTGATCGAGTACAAGAACCAGTTTCTTGGTATTGGATCTGAGTGCTGCGGACTTGAGAAAGTTCAAAGCCCTTGCACGAAGAAAATCATTTTTTAGTAAAGACATTACTTTACACTTTCTGCATAAATCTTTGTTCCTGCACTAGGGAAAGAAGACTGCACTAGTGCAAGATTGATTTTCGCAAGAAGGATATCTTTACATATGCAGGATTGAAGAGGCCCATTTGTTGAAAACTGCTAAGGTATCTTTGTTGAAGGAAACACATTCTCAGTAGCTAATCAATATTTAGCTAGAATTATTGCTCCTCTTTATTTTTGAATCTCTTTTTAAAGTACATTTCTTCTTGTTCTAGCCTCAGATTCTTTTGATGGTTTTAGTTTCCTCTTTCTTCTCTAAAGTTTGATTCTGCCATTCTTCTTTTCAAAAGTAGGAGTTGATATTACAAATATTCATACCATCTCTGGCATTGCCTATGTTTCGTCTCTAAGTTTACGAATCCCCCGGGTTGACAATTAAGTGTTGAGGATTTTTACTTAAGTGTAATTCCTGCACCCAACATGATGTAGTTTGCATCTCTTCATTTTGTTGGATAATATAAAAGGAAGGATTGGTTGTTTCTCTGTGGACGTAGCCCAAATTGAGTGAACCACATATATCTCTGTATCTCTTGTTTTATGTGTTTCTATGTTTTTTTTCCACAATATTTTATGTGTCCCATTTCTCTGCTATTTAATTTTATAATAGAGAAGGATTGGAGCAATAAAATGGAAAAATAATACTCTTGAATGTACTAATGTCATAGATGTGAGTTGCATTGTATCATAAAACTCTGGAAGAAACATAATAAGGGGATGTTATTCATGGTACATGGTCTTCAAATCCAACCCTATTGACCATACAACTCTGCACCACATAAATTATTGAGATGATGTGAAAATGGGAAACACCATTTGATTACCAATCATTGATTTATATGATTAAGAAATATGATAGAACTCATTCATAAAAGCAACAAGAATAAATGTACCTAGTACATTAGAGAAAGTATAAATAAGTGTGTTGACATTGAATACTTATAGAATATTTAAATTAGGAGGCATTGATGTATTCCTACTTCGAATAGTAAGGGATATGACACTGATAATTGAATGCTCCAAGGTACTATAAGGTTTATAATTCCATCTCTAAAAAAATATGCTAGAGTCAGTGGGAAAATATTTATTAAAAGGAGGGTCTTAAGGCATCTTGCATCATCCAACATGTATAGAAACTAGGAGAATGATTTTGAAGGGAAAAAAAAATGGAAGAAACCAGTTTGTATTTCACATGCACTAGATGAACACACATATAGAAGATACCCTCTAAGAAACCAGTTATGCAAGATAACCATTAGGTTTGTTTTGAGTCATGAGTCAACTAGGTTAAGTTAGTTAGGGTTCAATAGGATTTTTAAATTTTTTATTTTCAAAAAATTTCACATCTATACAGGAACATTAGTGATTTTGAAATGTCATTATGAGTATTTATGTGAGTCATTATCAAGGTAAAATCCAAAGTTTCGTTGCCCATGATCTGATTTGATCATCATTGTGATTTTGACACTTTTTCATACTTCTGTAGCAAATCTAGTTCAAAAAGGTCAGGATTTGCTACAGAATTTCCTGACACTTCCATAGCAAATTTGTCTTCTCCAACACAGTTTTTTGTATGAAAGTTGGTTTTTCTGCTAACGGTAGGGGAAACGGTATAGAGTATTAAAAAGGGTATGGTCAGAGGTGGTTAGAGAGTACTGGGTTATGTTTTCTCCCTATTGTCGTTATCCACCATTTTGTAAACGTGTGCATCATATAGCTGCTTAGGCACTCTTTCCTCTTTACACTTTTTCTATTCAATTTTCTATCACAAAACCATTTCCTTCTCCTCTTTTTGAACTGCTCTTTTTGTCTAAGCATCAGTCTGGTTGGCCGGTATTCTATCTAGATGTCTTAGGGTAAACTCAGTTAGTGTCAAAGGTCATGTTTGTTGGGTATGTGTTATATTATTTCCACGACTAATCACGTGCGGGGGGGTCACAGGGGGGGCAATAGCCCCACCTGTATGTTGCACCGAGTGTAGCAGGGGGGTTATAGGGGGAGTGGTAGCCCCCCCTATTCAGGGTCTGAGGCAGTGCCCTAGGAAAAAAAAATTGGTCCTTATTTTTCAGTGGGCGAACCCGCCCATGGTTTTGTGCATGGGTTTGCACATGATTTTGGGGCATGATGGTTTTCGGCCCCTGGTATTTTGTAAATCTGGTCAAGGGAACTACGGTTATGTTCTAATCCAGGGTTAATGGATTTTGTTTTATGTATGCTTCGGCATGTATATATATGTGTTGTAACACTAAAAGGAATATAATGAAAAATCAAGTTGGTCGTCCCAATTTGGGATCCAGGGGAAATCTCTGTGTTTATCTATTTTATTTTTTATGCTCTCGCTATTGTTTATTTTCTGTTTTTAAGATTCGTTTGCAAATAATTTTTGTACAGGGTTAAAACCTACAATGTTGTTGTCACTAAAGTTTTTGCAGGTGTCAAGGAGTTGTTCACTGCATCTTGGAGCCATGGCAGCTCGAAGGAAACAATATAGAGGGTCTCTGGTTAGGTATGAGCCCACATACATGAGGTTGCTAGAATAAGACCCCACGTCCTCCCAAGTGTTTTCTAGTGTGTTTTGCCTCTGGTTCCGTCAAAAATTGCAGGGGTATCATGGGAAAATATCTAAGGATTTTTCATCAACTTTATAGGCACATGATCAAAAGTGGGCATGTTAAATTTTTTTGTGACTCCTGACACTATTTCTCAAGCCACTAAGATCCCCTGATGAGGAGAGTCATGGTTCAAGGTGACAAAGTTTAAATTACATAATTGTGATGAATTCTTGAAGGAAGAACATAGAGGCATAAATACGGCTACGAGCATCCCTAGAACATGCCTTAAAGAGTATTTTTCCAGGTTTCTGATGGTGATCCAGAAATATTTCACCTGCGAGGGTAGATTCAACATGGTATATAAATACCACTTAAAATTATTGCTACACTTTACAGGTAAACAACCTTTAGATATGCCTTTTTATTTGTTTAGAAGCTTGGGTAAAATGGAAGACAAGGTTCAGGCCAAACCTAAGGCCAGTGATACCTCCATTTTTCATCATGCTCTTATCAGGTTGTTGGTAGTTGAAGAGTTAAACAAACTAAAAATATATTGGCCCACATTTTTGTTTTTAAGTGGCTATGAAGTTGATGTTGTCACTCCTATGAAAACACCAAGATCCAAATCTATTACACCAGAGAAAGACAAACAATCTGAAGCAGAGCATGTAGTTGACCATGAGGCAGAGATGCAACAAATGGTAGAGCCTATGGAACTAGAGGTTGAAAAAGTGAAAGGACCTGTGGTACCAGAGAAAATTTCTACAAGAAGTCAAATAAAAACCTATACAAGAACATACATGAGGGTTACTAGAAGCCAAACTAAGGGAAGAGGCAAGTTCTCAGATATCTTGGAGGCTATTGAAATTGAAGAAAGCCCCACTGTACAGCCTATTGAGATCAAGGAGACATAAACTCAAAATAAAAACAAAAGAGCCATGAAATTGGAATTTTCTCAAGAAGATTCAGGTTTTATCTTAAAGCCTAGGAATTCATTCACAATATCACAACAGTTAAAGGGAAAGATGCTTGAGCAACCATTAATGGAGAAGTTTTCAATAGAAGGGGAGATACCAGAATTGCCTCCAGCCAAAGTAGAACCTGTGAAAAATAGGAAAGGTAAATATCCTATTCAAGAGAAAGGTGAAGTGGATATGTTGCAAGAACAGTTAAGAGATGCTCGAAATGAGGTAATAGAATCGAAATTTCTTTTTTAGGAATTGAAGAAAGACATTTCTAAGAAATTGGATTTTACAATAAAGTGGAAGATAGATTAGGAAATATGTTAAAGAGGACATTTCCTCTACACATAATTATGAATCATCTATGAAAAAGAAATAGGTGGTTGTAGGCAGAGAGGAGAAGGTTGCAGGATTAAGCCAAAGACATAGAAGCACAAATGGAGATTATATAAGCTGAACTTTTGAAGAGGGGCCTAAAATTCATTACTGTTACTAATGATGCTCCATAAGTATGGTAAGACTACACATTTTTTACTATACTATGGCGTATACAGCCTTATGTATGCTTTTATCAATGTTTTGGAGGCGAAATAATGATAAAGGTATAAAATCTCAAAAACTAGGTACTTTCGTAGCAACTCACATGCTTGAAGGCAGAAATTTTCTACGAAAGAGTTGTAGCTTTCCATGGAGATAAAAAATAGCTAAAATTTCATAAATAGGGGGGATCAAGGCATTTTTTTAACTCATTAACCTCAAAGAAGACCCTAGAATAGTCAAAAAAGTAAAATATTATGCAGAGGGTTGATTTCGACATTTTCTACTGAAGTTCGCTACCGAATTTCCTGTACTCTGTTTTTTCTAGCATTATGGAGTTTTTGATGATTTTGGGGCAGTCAATAGTAAAAAATGGATAAGACATAAGTAAATAGCATCACATCATACGTTGTTGTTTTTCAAGAGTACAACTCAGCAAGTCAATCTCCATGTGGTTGATAGCTCATCAAGTCACCTCATGATGCCAACTCAACATTACAGCCCATCATCCCAACTCTAGCCTATGAGGTCTTAACTCCAGTGCAACAACTCTCCAATACCTCAGCAGTTAGTTGGGTTCAAGAAGGATGACTAGCATAGTCTGTTATAATTTGGTTCAAGTTATTAAATGATCATAAATTCTTTTTTGTAAACAAACTCTGCCAAAACATAAATATCCCTATAAGTTTTCCATGTGATTTAATCCTACTAGAATTAGGTCTCTTGGCTAACGTATTGATTCTAGCCCAGGTGGAAAACTATTATAAAGATACCTCACTCTATAAATGAGGGATTTTTTCATTTTGAAAGGGTGGTTGAATGTTATGAGGAAGCTACTATGTAATTTTTTCTTTATCATGCTAACATGTAGTTTACAGTAGATTGTCTTCAAAAACTGAGATTCTCCTTGGCTTATGTATTTTTGTATCTTCACCTTATGTATTATTATCAGTTTCATGGTACTATGATTACTTATAATTCATGATTTAATGCTCCAATTTCCTTCATATGCTATGTTAGATGTAAAAGTTTATGTTTAAGCCAATTTGCCTCGGCTTCCATGGATACAATTTGTTAATAATTGAATTTCTTTAGCTGAATCCATGCCTAATGGTAGCCATCATACACTCTTCCGACTACAAAAAATCACATAATACACAAAAAAATTAGCCATCTGAAATATACATTTGACCTTGAGTATTCCATTATTTTCTTTGAGAGAGCCCTCTCTGATTGGAAGGGTTAACTTCTAGCCAAAAGTGGTTTGAAATAGTTGTGCTAGGTTGATAGTTTAACAACCCAACTTATTCCAGCCTAGTGATAATAAAATCGTTGATAATGAAAACCACTGATGGAGATAAGGACTTCCACCAATGATAAAAATGGATTCTAAGGTATACCATGAATCCTAGTGTGTGAAAAGAGGTCATTATGTTGAAAAAATGTGAAACTACTTAGTCAATAGCCATTGAAAACACATTATTTATTAAGAATGAGATAACATTTCAATGATAAAAATAGGTCGAGTGTTCTACTCTACGATGAACTCTTAGAGAAATGTGTCATATTCTATCAAAGATGACCCATAAAAGAGAATTCAATGGACACCTTCCACACTGGAATGAGTAAATAACAAGATGTTGATGATACTAATATGGCCTGACAACTAGGAAGGTTAACATGGATATTCAACAAAAATTGAGGAATAGCAAACATAGGTTAACACATCCTTTGAACATGTAAATGACGCAATGGTGACTTGGGAACAATTTGATGCTAAGTATAATATTTATATGAGTATACGACACAAGAGACATCAATAAATTATCCATTGTGAATGGAAGAGCAACTAGCCATAGGAGCAAAATAACTCAAAAATAAAGGCTCAACTATGTAAGTCATACTAGACACAAATTGCTTAAAATATTACTCAAAAATTAGTGATTTGTTTAAGGGTGACATCACTTAGGATAGTTGGCATTAAAAATAGAGATCTTTTTTCTTCTTCTTTCTCTTTTATTTTCTATAATATTTGAGTTTTTTTCCTTTTCATGTTATTAGTGCTTGAAAGGAGAAAAATTAATGCCACGGTACTGTGGAGGAAAGAAGTGTTTTGGTAAAGAAAACAATTTCCAAGAACATGGAACATACCTATATAACATGCAAGAAAGCTATGTATAATATGGAAATTATTTAGGGTGTGTCCTCCCAGGATAAAGGGTTCTATGTTATAAAGACAATAATTGGAAAAGCGAGCAACTAAAGAAATTGTAGGAGTAGTGAGTAGAAAAGAGAAAAATGAAATGAGCATTAGGCTCAAAAGCATAACAAGGGGCATGAAATGTGGTAATGTAAGTTGAAACATAAAAAAAAATACAAAATCCTTTCGAGTAATGGCTAGAAAAAGACTAAGAATAAGATATGTGGATTTGTTGCAAAGTCTTAGTGGGACTAAAAACAATCCTAAGTGTATGTAAACTTTAACATTGATGTTGAAACTTTAATTAGAGTTATAGCTAGGGCACCCATGAGTGGTAGTATCCACCACACAAATATGGAACTTATAAATGGTAACAAGGCCCTTCATGTTGCAACTTGGTGAAGTTGAATCCAAGGAAAAAAATAGAATGTGAAAGTGGTAATTTATAATGCAAGGTGGTGAGGCTAACCTATATTTCATTTTTTAGATCCTTACCTATTAAAATGGATCAACACCAAACTATTTTGATGAAAACACTCATAAAAATATTTACCTTTGTCACAACTAACAGAAATCCACCATGAACTAAAAACAATACATGTTAAGCATTATTCCTAACAAGTATTAATAGTTAAATGTGAAATAGGAAACTTAGACTATAGTTAGATGTGAAATAGGAAACTTAGACTAAATATCCCTTAGGTTTTTCATAACAATAATAAATGGTATTTGTGACAGGGATCAAGTCTTTGAGAAAGACACCATTGTAACTATCTCTAAGACACCATTGTAACTATGGCCTAATGCAAGTTGTAATCCAGAATTATTGGCTAAGAAAAATACCTCTTTATATAAATATTATTGTAGGGATTAGGGATGATATTCCCCTTATAATTATCTAATTAATAAGCTCCTATTTTAAGGGCACGCCTTACTATGTAAGGACCATGAAACATGGGGTTAAAATTTCCTTCCCCACAAGGGATCCTTCTCCTTATCATAGACCAAGACCAAGACTTCTTCAAGGAAGACTTGAGGGTAGAAAAATCTATTATATTGATGCTTGAAACATTTTTTATGTGCCTCATTTTACATTATTGCATCTCTACATTGATTGTAAATTTATTCTATGTGAGTTAGGTGCACGTTTAGGGTAGAAATGTCAATAAATGGATTAATTATGATATTTAGTGAAGGGATTGTGCATTCAACTAGTATGATTATCATATAGCTCTATTTGACACCTTCGTAATTTCATTGGAGTATTGGTGAAAAATTAAGCCTAATATGTCACATTAGCCTCATGGAAACCCTTTAAAAATATAAAGTTTGGCCTCTCAATGCTCCTAGGAATAGCCTTTAAGATAGGGTGTGTCTTTCTTCATTTCCTTGTGTATTTTTTATGTTTGAATGTATGATTCAATAATGGCTAGGTATATGGATAACTACTATCTATCACGGGTTAGTGGGAAGGCCTCTGGGATAGACTCTCTTGCAATAAAAAATAAATCTAGGAAAAGAGAATTGGTAGCTCCTCTCGGAGTGAATATGTGAATATTTTTCTCTTTAGTATATTTTTTGGCTCCTTAATTCCTTGTTTGTTAGTCATTATTTCCTTTTTTTATTTATGGGCAATGTTAGGATTCTTTATCTATCAAATTTTAGGGTTTAGGTCATTAAAACCTAATCAACTCTCTTAAATAATGTTGACACTCTATCCAACACTTAATGACATGTTTCCTAGAGCATTGTAACACCCTTCTATGGTCACAGGTAGAGTGTTGAAGCCCTATTTAAGGAATTTTTTTACTGATTCTACCTATATATTATATGTTTTTATACAAAATCCTAAGCCTACAACTTGGGACGTAAATCCTATATCTAACTGATCAGTGCCATCTTTCCATATACATTTCTTGTTAGATTCACTTGGATTTGTGGGCTATTTTTTGTATTTACAAGTATTTGGTTTTGAACCTAGTCTTGGGTTTGATTTCGTGTAGTGTCATTGGTGTTAGGTGGATATATACTACCATTTTCTTGTTCCTTTTGGTATGCCTACTACTATCTAGTTTTTTCAACAATCTTAATCGCTTGATTTATCATTTAGATTGCATGCTTATAGTGGGTGGATTTATGAGTTTTAAGATTTTCTTTTTAATTTTTGTGTTTCTTGTTCAACTATTTGTATGAATATTTAATTTCATATTTTCTTGTGAATGAATAGAGAGATAAATTAGAGAAAATTAAGGATAATCTTGCATCTAAAATGACAAATTGTTAGTACTTATTTTAGCTTAGTTCTCACCAAATTGACTTATTGAATTTTCATACCTTGCATACCTTTCTCTGAAGACAAGTCATATTAGGGGAATTTTGAGGTAAAAAAATGGCTCTCCAAACAAAAATTGTATTGAAAAAATCAACTTTAAAAGAACCAATAAGATTCAAGGTGATGATGTCATCCCTAGGGGTAAATAATATTTTTGGATGGAAAAGAAGAAAAATATTTTCTTTATTGTATTTTTGGCTTATATCCTTATAGGTTTAATCAGATTTCAATTGTATACATTTTTTGGATATGAAATTATATTCCACATCCAACAATTACTCACTCTACATAGTTTTGAGCAGCCCCACACAAAAAAACTCAAAAACGCATGAAAAAAAACATGTTTCAAGTACTTTTTTTCATGTATTTTCAATTTTTTTCGATGTGGGCCTACTCAAAAGTATGAAGAGTGGGTAATTTTTGTATGTGGAATTTAATTTTTCATCGAATAGGTGTCTACACTTAAATTTCATCAAACTAAAAAGGATTTTAGACAAATTAAAATAAAAAAAGGTAGTTTTCTTTATTTTTCTTTTAAAAAATCACAACTTTTATTTATTATTTTAAATATTATTTTCCTTACAGAGCCCATATTAAAATCAAAATTCCCCTAATGAACTACACATCATTTTCTCACTCCATTACCCTTTGACTACAAAGAATATCTATAAAAACAATCCAAATAAAATTTATTAGACATTTTCCCTTTTCATTGGTAGTACACTCACATTATTTTATTATTTTAGGGTCTTGGAATAGGTTGGAGAGGACACTCTCCAAGGTCACAAAACCAAAACTAAAATATTGAATGAGGGAGTGGAAATCTAGCTGTAATCAAGCATTTTTTTGGAAAACCCCTCTAACATAGGGGCCAAGCATGAGGCCACATTAGGGTTTGTGGATTGATTTCACCACTTAATTATATTTTGGTGGCATGGTTCGTGTGAATATGGGTCATCTTTCCATATATTGGTTTGTTGAAATTTTCAAAGAGAAATATTCAAAATGGAAACAAGAAGATGCTTCTAATTTAATTTTCCCTTAATTAAATTAGAAGGAAATTGTAATTCCGGATCACATGACAACTTGTACAAGCTAACTAAGTCAGGAAGACTTAGTTAGCTTATTCAATTTGAGTTGAGGGTCAAACTAGAGGCATGTAGAGTGTTCCCTAATTTTTAGAGGGCTTAGTTAACATTTATTTTGACTGGTAATTAATTAACTTAATTTGTTTGAGTTAAAATCAGTTAATTAGTTCTAATTGATGGAGGAACTAGTGAGGGGTCAAATGAATTTAATTAGAGTTAATTTGCATGCAATGATTAATAGTATAAATAATAATTCACTCAAAAATAACTCATGCATTTTTGTTTTGAGGAAGACCCAGTTAAGATTGGAGTTAAAGGGAAGTGTACTATTAGTTGTATCATTAAAAAAAATGTATAGATGGTGCATGGAGTGAGAGGAAGAGACTTGATGTATTTCACAATCATTATTTTGTAATTTACCAGATAATAGGGGCCTAATTACCCAAGAAACTGCGCAAGGAAATAGGGAATCCAGAGGTCAAGAAATTGGTTAAGTATTGAACGAAGCTTGCCTAGGAATCAATGAGATAGAAAAGATAGTGTAGAGAGCTCTCAAGCCTGAGAGCAGCATTGCATTATTCTCATATTCTTTGACTTATGAAATAAATATACATATAGCAGTGTTTTAGCTGAGGATTTCCCAAGATAAATATTTGTGTTGTGAGATTGAAATTATTTCTCTTTCTTTTTCATGTGATTTTACGATCGTAATTGGTTTTCGCAATTTGTATATAGTAGATTCTTGAGTATTCTGTGTTAGCATATTACAAATATCAATTTTAATATACATGGATTTTCTACATGTTTGTTTGATACCCTTCCCACATGTATGAATCCTACCCATGACTGTTATGGCCAGTGGTTTGGTTGCATGTGGTGACCTTAGTTTCATATAATTTAGGAATCTTACATGAGTGACTGTGGGTGGGTTCTGCTAGTGGTGCTTGAGATAGAAATTGGTCATAACTAACTTAGATCCCTTAGTTTTTCCATAACAATAATAAAGGGTATTTTTTTCAAGCATCAATTCTTTGAGCAATATACCATAGTAACTAACTCAAATACCTTCATTGTTGACTTGGGCCCTCATCAACCAATATCTAGCAAATGGAAGGAACTTTGAGTCATTTATTTCTGTTATAAATCTTCATTTATTCATTAGGAGTGTGTTGATTAGTTTGATTTTAGTTGGTCTTGGATTTTTCCCTTTATTTTGAATGTAAAACTTTAATTTTGTTATGGATGAGTTTAATGCACATAATTCTTGAAGAAAATAGGGACTTCCTCCTGAAGTGGAGGTTCCACCTCATCATATATATAGGATAGACCTCACATTAAAATTGGACCCAGACCTACATATTTATAGGGTTTTTATTATTGTCTCTTGAGAGTGGGAATAGATAGTAAAATAAGTGGTTGATGGATGCTCACCAACTCATTCTCCTATTTATTAACATGAAAAATATATTTGGATGCATATTTCTAGGTGGGAGGGTATATTTGACCTAATATCTTTTGTCTAATGGTATTTACTAATTCTATTGTGGTTGATGTACACTTGATGGAAAAACCTAGTGTATCAACCCCTAGTGTGATTGGTATCTGTTATGAAACCAGCACTGAAAATTGAAGAAAAGAGAGATCAACGCCTTAGAAATCAGCCACTTCGAGGGGGAAACCTCCTTTACATTAAATAAATCAAAAATTATTAGATGATCAAAAACCTCCTTTCTATATATAGGAGTCCATGGAGTCACAATATAATCCTAGTCGACCTAACAATAATAATGTAAGGGCACAACAATAACAATAGTGGGATTTTATGGGGCACAATAATAACAATATGGGGACTAGAGGGGTACAACAATAACAATAAGGGGGTTGCACTAACAACAATAAGGGATTAGACTAGTAATATAGGGACCTAACATGCCCCTCTCATTCAAAAAAAATTTGTTCTCAACGCTTGAGTAGTTTTGGATGCTTCTGTATAAAACTGTCATCCTCCCATGTGGAATCTTCAGTGGGTAAGCTCTTCCACTTTATGAGATACTCTGGAATTGATCGATTTCGTATTTTACGAGTTCTTGTTTCCATGACTGCTTTAGGTTCCAATATGATTTTTCCTTCCTCATCAAGTTTTGTCAATATTGTTTGAACAGGAATTTTGTCACCTATAACCTTCTTTAAGCATGAAACATGGAAAACTGGGTGCACTCAGGAAGAAGTAGGAAGCTCCAATTTGTATGCCATAGTACCAATCTTTTGCAACACCTTGTAAGGACCATAGTAGTTTGGCGATAATTTATTATCCTTCTTAGCTTGCTTAAGGGAAATTTTTTGTATGGTTGTAGCTGTAAAAATACCCAGTCTCCTACATCAAAACTTCTCTCGCTACGATGTTGACCTACCTATTGTTTCATTCGATTTTGTGCCAAATTCAGGTTATCCTTTAAGAGTTGGAGAACTTTTTGTTGATGCTCGATGTGATCTTCCACTACATGAACCTTAGAATTTTCTCTTAAAGATGATGTGATGGACGATGAATCATATCCATAAAGTATGATAAATGGGGTCATTTTTGTTGCAGTATGGAAGGAAGTGTTATACCACCATTCAACCAAGGTTAACCAGTTGACCCATTGTGTTTTTTTATCAAATATAAAACAATGAAGATATCCTTCCAAACATTTGTTCACTATCTCAGTTTTCCCATCGGATTGAGGATGATAAGATGAGCTATGAGCTAGTTGAGTACCCAGAAAAGAAAATAATTCCATCCAAAAATTTCCAGTGAAAATGGGATCATTGTCATTTACAATAATCTTTGGGTTTCGATGTAGCCTTTGAATTGTTTTCGTAAATGTAGTAGAAATTGTACTTGCTATAAATGAATGGCATAATGCACAAAAGTGTACATACTTGGTAAGTATATCAAATACCACCATGATGACACTCTTTCCTTCGGACTTAGGTAAACATGTGATAAAATTCATTGAAACCTCCTCCCAATGTTGACTTGGAATGGAAAAAGGTTGTAGCAGACCTGGGGTCTTAATTGTCTCAACTTTATTTTGCTCACAAACCAAACATTCTGCCACAAAGTTTGAATATAAGATTTAAGGCCATCCCAAAAAAAATATTTCTTCACCATGTGGTAATTTTTAAAAAATATTGAGCTTCCTCCTAGGGGAGAGGTGTGCAATTCCAAAAGATTTTTTTTGTTTTAGATGGGAATTCTTTCTTACAAAGATATAAGCGATATTTGTACCATAAGGAATCATTTTTCCAACTAAATGTATCATATGTACTAAGATATTGTTGTAACTTTTGAATGAGTGTCCACAATTCTGTGTCATTCTTCTATTCCTCCCTCGCTTCAGTTATCCAATTTGGTCGAATAATAGAAATGGTACAAATAAATGCTTCCACCACCTCATCCTTTCTCGAGAGTGAATCTTCAACAACATTTAGCTTCCCTTTTTTGCAGATGATTTCAAATTCATAACCCAACATCTTCGTGACCCATTTTTGTTGCTATTTTGAAGATAGTTTTTGTTCCAAAAAGTATTTAAGACTATCATGATCAGTTTTTACCTTGAAGTTTCTTCCCATTAGGTAAGGTCGTCATTTCTTTAGCGCATGTAGTATTGCCAACATTTACTTCTCATAAATATGTTTTTGTAAATATTTTCCTTTGTTTGGACGATTTGCAAAAGCAATGGGTCTTCCTTCTTGCATTAAAACAACACCAATTCCATTTCCCGAGGCATCACATTCCACAATAAATATTTTTGTGAAGTCTGGCGTAGCTAAGATTGGTGCTTGTCACATTTCCTCTTTAAGACGTTCAGAGGCCTTAGTTGCTTCAGGAGTCCATGAAAATGCATCTTTCTTCAATAATGTTGTTATAGGTGCTGCTATTATCCCATAATTCTTAAAAAAATTGCGATAATACCCTGTTAACCAAAGAAATCCTCACAACTTCTTTATGGTTGTGGGGAATTTCCATTCCTTCATAGATTTAATTTTGTTAGGGTCTAGCTTACCACCCTCCTAAGATACAATATGACCCATATATTCCACCTCTTCTACTCCAAAGAAACATTTGGAGGCTTTTCCATGTAATTGTTTCTCCTCCAATAGTTTGAGCACCCTGTCAACATGTTGAACATGATCCTTCCAAGACCTGTTGTAGATTAGTATATCATCAAAAAATAGTAAAAGAAATTTTCTAAGGAAGGGTTTGAAAATGGAATTCATCAACCCTTGAAATTTAGAAGGTGCATTGGTAAGGCCAAAAGGCATGACCAAAAATTCATAATAACCCTCATGAGTTCGAAATGCTGTTTTCGGAATATATTTAGTCTTCATTCTAATTTGATAATATCCTGAACAAAGATCCAACTTGCTAAATAAATTTTCATTTTATTTATCCAATAATTCATCAATCACAGGAATGGGAAATTTATCTTTAATAGTGAGATTATTGAGCTCCCTAAAATTCAGACACATGCACCATGATCCATCCTTCTTGTGCACCAACCCTACTGGAGCAAAGAAAGAACTTTGACTAGGTTGAATTCTACCGGCCTCTAACATTTTTGCAATCATACGTTCAATTTCTCTCTTTTGGACATAAGGATTTATGTAAGGCATAATGTTTGGAGGAATACTTGATGGAATCAAATGAATAGCATTACCATAATCACAAATAGTTGGGAGTCCTTTGGGAGTTTCAAGCACCTTAGAATGATTGTCCAAGACTATTTAGAGATCTGTAGAAATAGATGATTTTGATGTTGGAACTTCTAGTGAGCATAATTGTGCAATTACGCCTTGTTTTTATTTCTTCAGAAGCTTTGTCATTACATTAGAGCTTATTATTTTTCCTAGATTTCCTGCGATACCTCTTAATTCAACTTCCTTTCCTTAAGAAAAAAATTTCAAGAAAAGTTCTTGAAAATTAAAAGCTACCACCCCCAAAGATTGTAACCATTATACTCCTAGTACAACATCAGCACCTCCCATTGGAATGGAAAGCATTGGACTATTAAATACATATTCCCCCATGGTTAGCTTGATATTATGGCACTTTCCAGAGAAATTTATAGTTCCTCCACATTAGGGGAATTTTGAGGTCTAAAATGGGCCTCCTAAGGAAATAATAAAATAATAGCTAAACCAATAAAATAATATATATGAATTTGCAATTCACTTTTTGCACCACATTCCATGTAACCATAGTTAAATTCAATTCAAAAGTTGTACCAAAATAAAATTAATAAAAGAATTGTATTGATGTGACTATAAATAAGAATGAACTTTTCAAGAAAAAGTCAATATCATTGAACAATTAATGCATTTGTCATTTGTACTTCAATAACTTAAAATTAAAATATAAATATAAATTTATAAATTCTTAATTATATTATATGATATTAATTAAAATTTATATTATTTAAATTGTATAATAACATGTAATTGATATACTATATAAAAATGATATAATATAATATAATAAATGTATAGGGATATGCATTGTTTTTTTCAAGAAATATGAAATGACAATAATATATTTTTATTCAAAAAGTGTGAAATGACATTTATTATGAGTACTTTACTTTGACTTTAAAAGTACTTAGAGCACTACCATGGTTAACCATGAGTTTTTATCCACCATTGAGAATGTGACAAGTAAGTACCTTTAACTCAATAAATGCCACCTCAACCATTAGGGATGATGTCATCCCCTAAAATGTGATTGGTTCTCATAAAGTGAATTTTGATTGTACATTTTCCTTAAGAGGCCCATTTTAGACCTCAAAATTCCCCTAATGAGGAAGTAATTCAATTCCTTGGCTACCTTACAATGAATAAAATTATGGGTACTACCCGAATCAATCAACACTATTACATTTTTCTTCTTTATATGTCCTTCTATATTGCAAGTTTGAGGAGTGGTAATTCCTGCCAATGCATTAGAGGATATGGTCAGACTAATTTCTTCTTTCTCTAGGGTTGGTTCCTCGTGTATATCCTCTTCTTTTGAAGTTTCTTTTTCATTTTCTTCCTCCTCTTCACAATCTATGTAAAATAATTTCTTGTCGGCACATTTATGACCTTTAGTGTATTTACTATCACAACTTTAGCAAAGCCCTTTTTCTCTTTTTTCTTCCAATTTTTGTGGTGTCAACCTTGTAGGTTGTGGAAGTCTAGGAGTAGCAACACTTCCATCTTTATATATGTGAGTGGTACGCTTCCTTGTCGCAATAATTTTACTTTCAATTTTTATTGCAAACATGAATGTCGTCTGCAATGAATCAGGTTCTCAAAGGCGAACCTCATGTTGGATGTTATCCTTTAAAATCCCTATGAAGACATCAATCTTGTGTTCCTCTGGAATATCAGTTGCCCTTATATTCAATTTTTGGAATTCCTCAATGTGCTTCACCATTGTACCCTTTTGTTTGAGATTTATCAATGAGCTAAAGAAGGTGTTGCTCTTTGTATCCTCATAATGTGCTATCATTCCCACTGTAAAAATTGACCAAGTGATAATTTTTTTATGAGAGAAAATCCATCGATACCATACAAATGTATTTTGTTCTAAATATAAAGTTTCAATGCGTACCTTTTGTGTGTTTTTCACATTATGGAGATCAAAATATTGCTTCATTTTTAGTATCCATGTTACAGGATCCTTGCCATCAAACTTTCTCATATCGATATTTGGAATATAGTGGGTCTTCAATACAACATTAGAGTTTATGAAATCACGATTAACATTTATTTTGTTCTCATCGTGAGTTTCCTCTACTAACTTTTCACCATTAGGAATAATTTCTTATATCAACTTTGTCAAACCTTCCTTCAAACCTTCCATGTCTGCTTTTAGATCATTCTTCATGTCTTCCATGTTGCTTTTCATTTTTTCATTGATGCCATCCATCTTAGCTTCCATGTCATTCTTCAAACCATCCATCTTAGATTCCACGCCTTTATTCAAACCTTCCATATTAGCTTCCAAACCTTTATTCAAACCATCCATCTTAGCTTCCATTTCATTTTTTGTTGTTCTTTGTGAGAGTGAAATTTGTTGCACTTGATCTTGTAATTTTGATATATCATGTTGCACTTCTTCCTCTTCATGAGTCATAGTAGAGCCTTTTGAAGGCTTGTTGGGTGTTGAATTATTTTTAGGGACAATTTTACAAACCAATACTGATGTCTATTCTTCAATATGCGCTTGGAATCGCTTCAAAGTGATTTTTCAAACAAGACTTATGCAATTAAAAAAAAAAAAAACACCTTTTTATTTCTTTTGAGGAGCTCGATATTGAAACTGATGTATCTTTGTAATTTCGGGTCCCAAAGCTTTTATATTTAGTCCTTTAGTAGCCCACTGAATCTTCTTTCTAATGCCATAGGTCTGGCCTAATTTGGGTTCTTCAAGGAAAATTTATGCCCAATCTCCCACAATGACCTAATTATGGACTGGTTCAGTAAAGTGAACATGTACGACGTGCCATGTGTCATTGTTTCCT
Source organism: Pinus albicaulis (assembly GCA_034641835.2). Lineage (NCBI taxonomy): Eukaryota > Viridiplantae > Streptophyta > Pinopsida > Pinales > Pinaceae > Pinus > Pinus albicaulis. Next base: position 307,108,908 of record CM076584.1, read on the forward strand.
CCTTCAACTCTGAAATCGACACATAGGAAACTAAATTTTGTGTACTTTCGTCTGCTTCTTACAGAATTCAAATCTGATGCTCATAGATAAAGTTATGACGATTTTACCAAGGTCACCTCTTTGAGATGAAATGTGGGAGCCTGCAAAAACCCTAAATTACACATATCATATCTCCGAAAGTATTGTGAACCAAGATCTGAAATATTTACAAGAAGTTCCTCTAGATTTCTTCACAAATGGGTATTTTTTTAGTTTCTGAACCTTTGTATAAAAAAAAATTATAGCGAAAATTCCACAATGGCATGTTTGAAGTAGCGAAACCCTAGAATCCAAAGCTCGGATTCCAATCTTATGAAACCAACTCCCAAAATAGAAGAAAAGAGAGATCAACACCTTAGAAAACAACCACTTCAAAGGGGAAATCTCCTTTAAATTACATAAATTAACAATTCTTGGATGATTCAAATGAAAAAACCTCCTTTCTATATATAGGAGTCCATGGGGTCACACTATAATCCTAGCCTACCTAAAAATAATAATGTAAGGGCACAACAAGAACAATAGTGGGATTTTATGGGGCACAATAATAACAATATGGGGACTACAGCGGCACAACAATAAAAATAAGGGGGCTAGAACAATAAGGGACTACACTAGTAATATAGGGACCTAACAGTGCCCCTAAGGAAACTTCCATAACATCAACAAGGATTGGGTCTCATCCCCATCAAGCCCATACCCTCCATTTTCTCTTACTAGGAAACTAATCCAAGTTTGGTGTTTCCACTCTTTCGTACAATATGTGTTCCTCCACAACATTGGAAATTCCTTCCACCCATACACATATGGATGAGGTTGTAGTCCTACTACAACTAGTATACCCATGTCTATTTGGAAAAGGTTAGAACCTTGTATATACTTCTAGTTCTTGTGGTCCATCCCTTAGTCTTGGTATTTCTATAGGATGTTCATTCACACCCAAATTCGGTTTTACTTTTGGATGGAACACTAAATCTAGGCCCATGTAATTCCATAACATAGTTCTGCCCATATATGTTTATGATAGATTCACTAATCGTTGGAGAATTCAACCTTTATAGGGATCAACGTTTCTAGAGAACACTCAAGTTCCTTGTAATTTCAGAGGTGTTTGGTGAAACATTCCCAATAATATATTCTATCCATATGGTGCCAACTTCTTTGCCCTGTTTGACATTTGAATTGACCATCTTATACAAACTCTTATCTTTCTCTGGATCACAATGAAGATATTTCATTATCTTGTTATGGATGAATCTTTGGATCACACTAATGTCCACTAGTGTGGCCAACTTATTCCTCAATCATGTTTCAATTGAAGGCTTAAATCATCCTTTTTTCATGGAAAAACTACATTTTCTTGTCCCATTTCCTATGAAAAAGTGACAATCATATAAGCCAGATCAAGAACCGCTCCTGAATTTGGTTTTGTTGACACTTCTTCCATAATTTATGGGTTATCCATTGTTGGTGTTTTCAATACTCACATTCTGCACTGATTTGATGAACCTCTCCTTCAATGAAAAATCCCTTAGACAACTCACTTTAGAGCATAAGGAAAACTCCAAATTCTTCCCCTTGTTTCTTCCCTTTTGTCACATGTCCCGATGAGTAGCTTCCATCAAGAATTATATGGTTTGGTGTAGTTGTATCCTTACTTGGCTCAATCAACCTACCCTTCATGGACACTTACATAATAGTCTTGTGAAAAAGTGAACATATATCTCTCTTACATGTTTTCTTGTACTAAAGAAGTTGTTCCATTGTAGTATAAACCCCATCCTTATTTGATTAAAAACATTATTATCCTCCCAAATTACTTTTACCTACTTCGTATCCATCAAGCCATGTATGCCTCCTTTGGTATAATTTTTCAAAGTGTTATAGTGAAAATATGCAACATCTAATATCTTCAACATTTGAATATTCCCTTGTGACAATATTGCTTGTCTCAGATACCTCTACCTATAAATAATCATCACCAACCAACAACTTGGTCACCTCCTAATCCTATCAACTCCATCATGCAATGATCTCATACGATTCATCCATAATTTGGTGTATGGCCCCACCATTTTCCTTCCAACTTTAATCATCAAAAAATGTATCTTTCCTTATTTCTCATCACTCTTATCAACTTCAGATGATTAGATGATTTGACACCACTTGTCGCCTATTATCAACTCATCATGCTACAACTTCTCTTCCAATACCACCTGGCATAACCCTAGGAGGACCCACACAATTATGTGCATCGAGGAACTCTATGCACGCGACACACATTTTTCCAACCAATGGTTTTTCCACGCCAATTAGACTTAAATTAGATTATGCCTCAATTTACTTCATTAAACAAATGTCTTCTTTATATATCACACTTAACCAAAATTTCCAAGGAAAATATACACCACATAACATGCACAAGAATACATAATATGGAGATGGGAAAACCAATTCATCCTAACACCTAATTGTTATATTCGATGTAATGTATAAAGGTTCAATTAAAACTAGCTAATATAACCCTTAGGTAGAAGTCCATTATAAAGTCATCATATTTACCAAGCCCAATTTAGAACATGATCCCCAAGTCTCCTTGGCCCAAATTCCCACCCCACTTGGTAGCATGTGACTTGCAACCATACAATATGTAATTTTGTGTAACTAACATACCAACCCATGGTCTCTCCTTAACCAATGGTGCATGTTTCAAGTGAGGGATCTACCACACTGATCTCCATTTTCACCTGCAATGTTTTCCACTCTCCTTGACTCATCTTTCACCTATGTCTCATTCCTTCCAATATTCATTTTAATTAATTGTGTGTTTTTAACAATGTTTTTCTTCCCCCTCTCAGTTTGTTTCAAATATATATGCAATCCTTATAATACAAAAAGGTTTGTGACTCTTAATATGTTTTGGGCCAATATTTCAGTTCCTTGCTGCATACATAGTGTAATCCCCAAAATTTTCTATGTCCACATGATGTGCACTCACCAAACCTACCATGCATGTATGACTTTCCACTCACTGAGTTGATGTGTTTTGTCTATGTTTGTGCATATATCCAACTTTTCATGTGTACCCTCATCCACCTACTTATCAAACCGTCTCAGATTGGGTCATGGTTTCCACTACCTTATCCAACCCATAGGTTCACCCATCCATAACATGATGTCATTCCATGACATGGCATCCCAATTGAGCCATGTTTGGTGCATGAGTGAGGAAACCCAGAATTTGTACTTGTACTTTGACCACCTTGGACACACCTTTGCACATTGAGCTCCCTCATGATTTAAAATGGTTGGGTAGGTAGTCTAACTATCTCGTGAAACTCGTGAGAATGTACATCGTCATGCAAAATTGAATTATTTTCCCTCTCCCTTTCTATCCTTGTAGATTATTAAACTCTCTATTACATCAAGAAGGAGCTACTCCTCATCCTAACTACTAAACTCCTACAATTCCTTATACCTTAAGGCATCACGGATGCATTACTTGTAGTGATGCGTCCAACCATGATCTACCTTAGAATATAAAGGCTCGAAAACTACCTCTAAGACTCCATGTAATCACAACATGTAAATGATGCTTCACCTTTAAATATTGTAGAATTAGGAATACTTCCTTTGGTGAACAACCAACCTGGTCAAGTTTCTTTGCTGTCAATTAAAAGTCATAAATTCCCCTCAATTTCTTGCAATATTTCACATAGTTGCAGGATCTCTATCTTCCTCTCCCATCTACTTGTATTCTCCCAAGTTTGGTTAAATTAAAGCTTCCTCGCTCTACTCAACTACTATACTCAGTTCAATTCTCCTATCTATAATCTTTGATGAACCATCTATATTCTCTATTCTACTCAATCAAAATTGCAAGTGTATGATGACCTCCATCATCATCATATACGTGCAGATGACTCAATCTCTTAGTAAGGGACTATGTCATTATCTCCACATATTATATATTCTTCTAATGGATGGTAAAAATGACCTAACTACCTCCTTGCTATGATTTCATGGAGTGAGGATTTCTCACCATCCTTTGAAATCATCTAATCAACCTAATCCTAGAAATCAACAGTTATCATCCAACCTTGCTCTTCTTCACCATAGCACACTTGATGATCCCATATCACCAAGGAAAACCAAATATTGTCTATTGTTATCAATGGAACTACTCTCACATCCTTAAAGAAAATTTTCCTGAATACCAATACATAGCCATATGATGGGACAACCCTCAAGTCTATGCTACCAAACTAATCACCTATCTGAATATATGCTAAGCATATAACCCTTGTGGTTAGATTCACTTTTGAATTGACCATCTTGTACAAAATATTATCGTTCTTTGAATCATAGTGAACATATTTTATTTTTCTCTCATCAATGAAGCTCTGGGTTGTTCTAATGTCCATCACTAAAGTCTACTGCTTCCCCAATATTATTGTATGTACGAAGAGAAGGCACAACTAATCTTTTTTCAATGGCAAAACTACACTCTTCATGTCCCATTTCCTAGACGAAAATAGAAAGCCTACCAACCAACTCAAGAACATCTTGTGAATATGGTTGGGGTGGGACCATGGGGGTTTAACTCAATGAACCTTTGACATATCACACACATTTGTGGCATACTAAACAATAGCCCTAATTTGACTACATATTGGAAAATACCTCTAAAAAGAACATTATTTAACCCCCTATCAATATGAACCCAATACACATTCCCAATTAAAAAAACCCCTACTTTTACTAGATATTGTAGGTATCCGTTTTTTCATTAATATTTTCTATACCCCTTCATATTTTTTCATTAACTTTGAACTCCAATTTTTTATACCTGTCAATATAAAAATCCTTTACCCCCTAATATATGTTCGATATATTAGGTCATTCTTCCCTTATTATATATCCCCCAATATGAATGAATGTGGTATATTATTTCTCCCTAAGTGAATCCCTCATGGGTGGGACTTCTTCCAAAATTCATGGATCTCCTTTGTTGGTGTTTGCTAGACTTCCAAATTCCACATTAATTGGATGAACATGTCCTTCAATAAACACTCCTTTATACAATTTTACTTCAGAGCATAAGAAACACTCCAACTTCTTCCCTTGTTTCTTCCCTTTTATCATATGTCCGAGTGAGAAACTTCGCTCAAACAATATATGGTGAAATGTAAGTGTATCCTTACTTGGATCAATCAATCTAGCCCTCCATGAACACTTACTCACATAATGGTATTGTGAATAAAATGAACATATATGTCTCTTTCCTTTTTTTCTTGTACTAAGAAGCTTGTTCCATCATAGTAAAAACTCCATCTTCATTTAACTACAAACTTTTCGATCCTCCCAAAGTACTCAGACCTGCCAAAATATTCTTGTGATATCTTGGTCATATACAAAAATGATTTCCTCTAATAGACCTTCCAAAATAGAGTCCATTATTAAGAGCTTTAATGTCCTTCTTAGTTTAAGGTCTTTAAGGGGCATAATGGAAACAATCCAATATATCTTCTATTAAATTTGAGATATTTTCTTTATATAAATGAAGGAGAAGCCCAAAACGTTAAACCCAAAAAAAATATCTTCCTATGTTATCCTTGAATCAAATAAATTAAACTTACCATAACTCTCTATATAACACAACTTCATTATCTAAATTATTCTTTTAAGAAGGAAGAAAAAGAAAAACCATACTATATAAGTGAAATTCTTCACTTTCTTTTAACAACCATTTTAAAAAAGTTGTGTTCCACTATATTGATAAGTTTTGCACACTAATATTACTAATCAATATTCTCCTAAGATACTTAGTTCTATCTATCATCCATTAGGACAAAATAAACAATCTCAATAATACATTGCTTAAAATTGAACAATCTCAATCTCAATGATACATTGCTTAAAACTGAATCAAACAATTTTGTCTTTTAAAATAGATTGTCACTTTACATTTATTGTTCGTTATTATTTTTTTAACCAGTAGTTTGGTTGGTAGCATTAACAAAGCGCTCTTACCAAAGACAGGCCATTGACCATTGCCAGAAAAACGAAAAAAATAATGTACTTTGTGAACGCAAATTGATTCAGCGTTTTATGAATTAATATGTAAACGCACAAATTTTCATATTTCGCCTGATTTTTGTCAACAAAACCGTACACCCTCGAAGAGGGGCCACCACGGGCTTATCACTCTACCATTCACGACCTTTCTCTCGGCGTTGTCTGTCGAGTAATCGAAATTGATTCAGCGCCATTACACAAAACAATTGTAGTTTAAATTATGTGCAAATTTTCATAATCTAATTATGCGCCAGAATAGAGGTAGTTATGGCAATTCGTTTAAGAGGAGTTTTTCACTTTTGAAAATCTTATAGGAGATAAAAAGAGATAAGTATTGTTGGCTAAAATGTTGTAGTTGCAACCTCACACATGGAGCTAGGAAGTGTTCCATGTGAAATCTTCGCTAACAAGGGCTTGATAATTACCTGGTGGGTTAAACTTTGATAAAATGGTGTGGGAATTATGTTATTTTACATTTCAATTTGTGTATTTCTCAAATTAAGCTTGTTTTACAAACTGCATTTACCTCTACCTACTGAGAAACAATTTGCTTATATTTATTAATTAATTATTTTTCAGTTCTCACCTCAATTATTGAGTTTTAGTTGCTTTAAATACAGATTAATTTTCCCTCTATTGAGATCTTGGGTGTTGATTAAGCATCTAAAGTTTTGGAGATTTCATGAATGGCATGGACACATGTAATTAGCCATTGTATGCCTTTGCAACTTGATGAAAAAAATTCTTTTTCCAAAATTTGTTGGAAGGATCTTTTAGAGAAATTTTGAAAGAAAATGAAAACAACGATCAGTAAGAATTCAAAGATTATGATTGGTATAAATTTATTTTATTTGATAAGTAAAAAATAATAATAGGCATATTGGTACTTGAATAAATGAAACTAAATCATCTCGTAAATCGTGACAGACACATTGTTTTCACTTTCCCATTACCTAAATGTTGTGACTCATCCTTTGATCCAGGTGGATATTGGTGGCCACCCGCCTATTCCACTTGGGGCCCCACTATTGTCTCTTTCAGTTTTTCAGTTTCGTCACAACTTACTATTTTTAGCAGTTTTTGGGTCCTGAACATCTGGAGCCATTTTAAGGCCCTAAACAACATTTTTTGGAAATACCGGGAGCAACATGGGTCCATAGACTGATGTTTCTCACACCGAAAGTTGTAGTCCTTGGATAGATCTTTCTAACAAAGTATGGTGCGCGTCAAACGGAGATTGTATGCCAAAGTTACGTCCCCGGGAAGTTGAAACACCAATTTACCCAAACGGGGCCCATAGTTTTGGCACTTCATCTCCTAGGGTTAGGGTTTTGGATGTTTAGGATTTCCCATTGTTTCTAAATAATAAACAAGCCCTCGAGCCTCATGGTAACATAGTTCAGAGGCCTACAGTGGCCACATTTCTTCTCAAAGATAAGCTACCAGTGCCTTAGCTAGTTTATTTCCATTATGTCTGTAAGTAAATTTCAGTTCTTTAATATTAATGAAATAAAGTGTTATTTCCACTGCATATTTGTATTTATGGTTATATGTGTATTCTATTGTGTTCCTGCATAAATCCGGATTAGTGGTATCAGAGTGGTATGCTTTTTCTCGATCATTCTTTGCATGTCCCCAACGAGGTCGGGGTATAAGGAGTTAAGGCTCGATCTGGTTGAACCTTTGCAAGATCAGCCTCGCAAACCCCGACGGCCGCCCATGGGGGAAAAAAAGAATGATGAGGGAGCAGGATATCCTATCAAAATATTGCTCAAGGAGGCCCTCGAAAAAGAAAGGAACACGATGATGGATAACTCTGCCCAGAACCTTCAACGACTGCCCACCGGTGGCGCATCTACATCCAACAGCCACTTTGGAGACTCCCTTTAAGGTATAAGTAAACTTTGACATTCTCATATTTGAGGGTCAAATATATGCAGATGTTGTAGATAGATATTCGAATCTATTAGAAGGATACTTCTTGGTTCATGACTTTTCCAACCGGGAAAAGATTATTTTTGCACTCCTCAAAGCTACCCCCCATGTCAAGGACTAGTAGGAAACCTATTGCGAAAAAAAGAATGAGACAGAACGCTCTCTATTCTCAGTCGTACCCACTTGGAATTCTTTCTGAGACGCCATCAAGGAACAATATCATCCCAAGGAGAGCTATGAGGGCAAGTACATACAATGGACCACGCTGCAGCAACAAAGGGATTAAGATGTGCATGAGATGACGAATCTGTTCCATACCCTGCGCACAAAGCTGGGTATCAAAGATTCGGAGAAACATTTGGCGCCAAATTATCGCAGTTTTCTGCATAGATACATTCAAGAGGAAATGGAGTTCCTCAACATCTCCTCGCTTGGTACGGCATACCGGTATGCTACCAAGATTGAGCATAAATTCAAACAGAAGAAGTGATACTTTGGATCTGCGAATAAAAAGCAAGGGAAAGGTGCCCCCAAACCGCAGAAAAAAGGACAAAGCCAAGGCATGGCGGCCTAAGATAGCCTACGAAAGCTACAAGCAAATAACAACACTGTGAAGCCAAAGAAAGACACGGGAAAGTGGTGTGAGTTCCATAAGAGCTCCACTCACAACACAAGTGATTGTCGGGCCAAGTAGTCGTTGGTGGCCGAGATGAGGGCTTCTCAATTAAATGCATGCTCCAACTCTGAATCAGATCCTGATAAGGGGAATGAAAAAGGGAAACAGATTATTGATGCAGATCCCAACGCCATTGTTGCCACTGCAAAGATCCAGAAGGAGGAACCAGAAGATCTAGAGGAGGAGGAGCATCTCTTCCACTCCCATATGTGGGAAAGGGTTCCCTGCTACAGTTCATTTTTGACAATGGGAGCCAAAAGAACCTCATTTCAGAAGACATCATGAAGCGGTTGGGCTTGTGGACAACAACACACCCACATTCATACACCATCGGGTGGCTTCACCAAGGACGGGATCTCCACGTCAACCATCAGTGTCGCCTTCCCTACATCATCAAGCCCTTCACGAATGAGGTATTATGTGACATTTCTCCTCTTGATGTTTCTGATGTATTATTTGGCCAACCATACTTGTGGAAGCAACATGTTGTGTACGAATCTCATCCTCTCACTGTTATTGCTACTTTTGGAAATAAGTTGTACAGGATACCAGAGGTACCACCGCCTGCCACTATCTCTTTGGTTACTGCAAAACAATGCAGTAAGCTCATTTCCCAAACAAGGAAATTTGTTTTCCTGATGATCCACCCCCAGGGCAAGAAGAAGACTGTGGCCACGACCTCGAGACAGGGCTCCTCTACACGAAAACAACAAATGGACAAGGTTGTGGAGGAGTATGGGGACATCTTCCCCTCACCCACAAGGGTGTCTCTGCACTTTTAGGTCAAGCACCCCATTAATCTGACCCCAGGTGTGCCGCTACCCAATGGACCAATCTATTTGCGCTCGCTCATGGAAAACGATGAAATCAAGAGGCAGATTCAGGCGCTGGTGCAGAAAGGTCACATCCGGCTAAGTTCATCGCTCTGTGAGAGTCCAAACTTGTTGGTACAAAAGAAGGATGGGACTTGGAGACTCTGTATTGACTATCGGGCTTTGAACAAGATCAATGTCTGGAATAGTACCCAATCCCACGGATTGATGACCTTCTGGACCAACTCAAAGGGGCGAAATATTTTAGCAACTGTTAGCCCCCTATAAATTTCTTGACGAACAAGCAAGGGGCTAAATTGTCTTTGAGCCTTCAAGGAATGCATCTCCCTTGAAGACACATCATCCTTGAAAGCTCTTTCGTACCCTCTACCCTTTGGTTATTCTCCTCTACTGTTCCATCCAAAAAAGTCTCACGGATTGCAAAAAAAAATGTGCTCCAAAAAGCCTACATTTTCCCCTTGTATCCCTGCAGAATGCCCTTTTTAACCCTTTTTCCCCTGGTCAAATTTCCCCTCTTACCCTCTAAATCCTCCCAAAATCCCCTTTACATCTTACACACACCCCTGGCTTGGCCCAATTTCCCTTTCTTTCCCCTATCGTTACCCTTTGCTGGCCTTAAAATGCTCTAAAAATGGGCCAAAAAACCATGTTTTACATATAGATGAGCTTAGCACCTTTCGGCACTAGCTCCCTTATCTTTTCCACCACGTGACCTCGGTGCTAGAACCAAGCGCCAAGGCACAAAGGCGCTTACCGCAATTATATATTGGGAGCATTTTAGACCATCGATCTGTACAGATCGGACGGTCGTCGCAGATCAGCGCCGCGCCCATGGCCCACTCCTTTCATCGCCCGTTCATCGCATCTCCACCATTCATTTACCCGTTGATCCAACGGTCAGCGGTACATCCCGCCCGGTGGTCCCCATGCCAACGCGCCCTGTTCAAAAACTGCCTGTATTTATCGCACCGCTTTCTGAGGGCTGGCGGTATTTTTCCATTCAATAGCGATTCCACTCACCGCCTGATGCATGTCACGCGCACTGTTTGAAAATCGCCCCCCCATCGCGCATTATCATTCGGCAGAAAACCCGGCGCGATATGCACGTGCGCCGTCCGATCCAAAGCTGCCCATCCAACGATGATCGTGCTATGAAGCTGCACAGGGGATAATCCAAGGCAAACCGTACCCCTGGCCCACCATCCGTTGCCCTCTGGTGTATTTTCAGCCATCGATCTCCTCCTGAGATCAGACGGTCCAGATTTATTCGTATGCCCGCCATTGACCCGGTCCCGCCACGTCACCCGTTCCACGTGTTTTCGTCGCGTCTTCATCCTTTTCCTATATTCTTCATTCCAAGGTCAAAGTTTTAAGGTTTTACATTGAAATTTCTATCTCAACGTCTTCCAGCGCATTTCTCACTGTTCCACGGTTTTCCTCCACAGTATCCTCTGCATGCATCGTCGTCTAACCGTGCCACGTCGCCATTTTCACACTCATCCACAGAATCCCACCCCATGCATGGATTTTCTTAACGAATTTTCGTGTTTTGCAGGGTTACAGGTAGGTGGAAAAACGCCATGATTCATATACACTATTGTAGTGGCACAGTGCACAAAGGAAGCTGAATTCAGAGCCTGATATTACAGGAAATGTCCGGAAAGGTGTCTGAAACATAAATTTCATCAAAGGACAAAGTTTAAACTCTGCAAAACCTCTTCAGCGCCAGTAAAGCTCAGATTGCATAAACAAAGACAGTACTGGAGTAGCAGAGAGTTCAAGGCACGTAATAGAATATTTTGAGCCTTTTTCAGGGATTTAGAAGGCAAAGGTACCAGTTCAAAGACATCATGGATCGCATGGAAGGCCCAGCGCGCAGAAAACAATACTATCAGGGTTTTCACATCAGCAGTATGTCCTTTCCACAAAGGACGAGGTGCCCATATTATCTCCATTCTATACTGTGTTCCTGAGGAAATTCCAGCCCTAACAACAGTCCTATGCTATCAGAAGCATTTTTTACAGAATATGGCAGACCTTAGCATCATTATTCTACCTTTTTGTTTAGTTCACCAAAGTGTTACAGCAAGTACACCAGAAACATACCCGGAGTAAATGGAAGCCTGACGAAGACTACTCTTTCGTCCAAAGAGTACCAGAGATAAATGCTCAGAATTTAAAACAGAACTAGGCCTCGGCCTTCTTCCTCCTCCGAGTTTTAATGCTACATTTAATTTTCAACTACCTTCTCTGCTCCACTTGAGCTATAAATGCATGGAGAAAATCATTGTAAAGGTTATTGATCGGTTATCAGAGAACTACAAGCTGTTTCTTTTGAGACATAGTCTCTGTGTAAAGTTGTAAGATAGGTTGAGGAAGATGTTTTCAGACTGAATATCTAGCTATTGGTAATGTTGTACTTGACTGGTGTTTCTCTTTAATATGACAAGCACATTTCTTTGGATCCTGATCTAAAGTAGCGGTGATTTTTTTCTATCTTTGTATTTGTTTTTAACTTGCAGTTCATTTCACTTTACTTCTACTGGCTCGCATCAGAAATCTGGCATAGGATTTACCCTTGTTAGGTACCCTATGTTTCTGCTCTCCTTGCCTTCAATGTTTTCTACTAAATGTGTTATCTAAGGGTTGATTTCAGTTAATTTAACCAGTGTAGTGGATGTCATTGCCTACTAGCTGATGTATGAATTAAATGAATCTGTTCTTATATTTTCTTGTGAGGATTTAATTTAATGAATTGGGAACACTGGGAGGTCTAGAACTCTGTCTCTATCTCACTAGGATCCTTTTCAATTAATTGAACCTTTCTAAGATCCCTCAAGCTGGAGGCCGAAGCATTGAGAGTTCAAAGTCTCTCTCTGATCTCAGGTCTTTAACTTTGTGTTCTAAATATTTAATGTTCCTTGTCTGAAAATTTAGCCTTTGGATTTTAGATCACAGGTGTCCAACGGCATGCCCTGTCCCTGGATTTTATTTCTAAAGGTCACCTTGGAGGTTTCCTTGATTTCACCTTTTTTCTTGCCTTTCCCACCACACAATCATCTTTAAGATCAAATGCTTTAGATGACTAGCCCAACTGAAAGCCTGCACATTGAATAGCAAGTAAACCCTTTCCTGACTCCATTGCCCAATGGTCTTGAATGTTCTCTGAATTCTATCTCCTTTTCCTAAAACCCTCTTTGCTCATCCTTGTCTTATATTGAACCCTTTTTTCCTGATTCCCAACAACCAAACATACATCAAACAAACAAACCCCGAGCCTTATAACTAGCCTAACATCTTAAATTTTGAGCTTCAAGGACATAAAACCTTTGTTTATATAGAGAAACCTTTGTTTATATAGAGAGATCCCTCTCTGGACCCAGGACGGCTAGATCCTGAGGTCCGAAAGTGATTCTGATGTTGTCTCATCTTTTGGTCTTGCCAATCTGGCCAAAACATGGGAAGCCCAACAGCAACATCAACTTTAATTATGGGTATCACTAGGTACCAATCAAACCCTCCGATGTGTGGAAGACTTCCTTCAAAGCCAAGGAGGGCCTTTTCGAATGGTTGGTCATGCCTTTCAGGTTGATGAATGCTCCCGCAACCTTCATGAGGTTGATGGATGACATCTTGCGACCATTCACCAACTCATTTGTAGTGGTGTACCTGGATGGCATTCTGATCTTCAGCCAAACTTGGGAAGAGCACCTCCACCACATCCGACAAGTCCTCCAAACACTGCGGCAACAGAAGTTGTGTGCCATTTTGAAGAAGTGCACTTTTGGCATGACCCAGGTTCAATATCTAGGATACATGATTGATGAAAGGGGGGTGCATGTGGATCCAACCAAGATCCAAGTCATTCAGGATTGGCCAACCCCAACCACTCTAACAGAGTTTCACAGCTTTTTGGGTCTTTCTAATTTCTACCATAGGTTCGTGTTGGGATTCTCTCATATCACTTGGCCCTTCAGTCAAGTCACCAAGGGAGGAGCAAAAGAAAAATTCTTTTGGTCGGAATCTCAACAAAAGGTGTTCATAGAATTGAAACATCGCCTCTGTTCTACCCCAGTGCTCACATTTCCAGACTTACAACAACCGTTTGAGATTGAGACAGATGCCTCTAACTATGTTATTGGGGCAATTCTTACTCAACAGGGGCATCCAGTGGCATATACAGTGAGACATTGTCTGAGACAGTTCGCAAGTATCCCACTTATGACAAAGAAATGTATTCCATTGTGCAGGCTTGTCGACAATGGAAGCATTACATTTTGGAGAAGAAAACAGTCATCCACACAGACCACCGAACCCTATAGTTCATACAGACACAAAGGAAGTTGCAAAACGATTTCCATCAGAATTGGTCCACATATCTGCAACAGTTTCATTTAAACATCAAGTACAAGAAGGGTAGCACCAATAATGTTGAAGACTGCTTCATCCAACCATTGATTATGGCACTAACCACAGTTCTCAACTCTTGTGGGCACGAGACTTCTGATTGGCCGCTTCTCTACAAGAGCAATCCAAAATTATGCCACACATACAAGGCACTCTTGGAGGGTACGCAAGTTCCAAATTTTCACCTCCAAGATGCACTGTTATGTCACCTAGGACACCTTTGTGTTCCTTCAAGCGAGCATGCCAAGATGATATGGGAAGCACACTACAGTTGAGTCGTTGGGCATTTCGGGGTCGAGAAAACAGTGGCAGTACTGCAAAAGTATTTCTATTGGTCGAACCTTCAACAGGATGTCGGGAAGTACATCAGATCCTGTACTACTTGCATCATTGCCAAACCGACCATCAAGAAGCAAGGCCTATATACTTTGCTACCTACCCTTAGTCAACCTTGGGAATCCATTTCCATGGATTACATGTTAGGCCTTCCTTCTACTAAGCATGGAAATGACTATGTTTTCGTGGTCATCAACAGATTCTCGAAGATTGTCATTATGGCGGCCTGCAAGAAGAATATCACAGCAGAAGCCATTGCTAAACTCTTCTTTGAACGAGTGTGGGTGCACTTTGGGATCCCACAGTCTATCATATCAGATTAGGATAGCAGGTTACTCAACACATTTTGGTCCAACCTCTGGTCAATGTTGGACACCAAGCTCACCAATTCCATAGCTTTCCATCCCCAAACTGATGGCCAAACAGAGGTTGTCAACAAGATGATTGTACACGTTATGCGCATGTACAATTCAAAGCATCCATGCACATGGGATGAGAACCTCCCCTATGTATAACACAGTTATAATCGGGCTCTCCACAGCTCAACCGGCCACATCTTCTTTTAGGTGGGCTTGGGATTCCAGCCACTATGTCCCATTGACGTAGCCATGCCATTTGCAACTACTCAGGCCGATTCGGCTCATGTCCAGTCTGAAGCTGACAAAGCGAAAAACTTCATCGAGCGCATGCAGCACATCCGCCAACATGTGCATGACATATTGGATAGAGCCAATGCTAAGTACAAGAAATGATATCATCAACATCAGGTGCCACAAAACTTCCAAGTGGGGGACAAAATGTGGCTACATTTGCAGAAGGAGCACCTCACTAGACTCCACCGCAAGCTTCGCCCGCCCCGATATGGGTCGTACACCATCACCAAGGCTATAGGGAACAATGCCTTTGAGCTCAGTATTCCACCATTCCTTAGTGTACACCCGGTATTCAATGTGGACCGCCTTCGTCCCTACTTCTCACCTCTACTGGACACCTCTGACATTGCAGAACAACTCACACCAACAGAGTTAAACCCATACTGCATGGAACGGTCCACCACAGATTGTATCATGGACATACAAATCAAGAACATTCACCAACAAAAGATCCAACTGTATTGGGTTGTCAAAGCTAGCCAACTCCTGCACCAAGGCAAGTGGTTCACCAAGGACCAAGTTCAGTAGAAGTTTCCTCATCTCATGGAGGAACTCAACGCAATGGGGACCATTGCTTCCTAAGGGGGGAGGAATGATCCAGGTGGATATTGGTTTCCACCTGCCTATTCCACTTGGGGCCCCACCATTTTCTCTTTCAGTTTTTCAGTTTCGTCACAACTTACTATTTTTAGCAGTTTTTCGGGTCTTGAACTTCCGGAGCCATTTTGAGGCCCTAAATGATGTTTTTTGGGAAAATCGGGCGCAACATCGGTCCATGGACCCATGTTGCTCACATTAAAAGTTATAGTCCTCGTATAGATCTTTCTAACAAGGTATGGTGCACATCAAACGAAGATCGTATGCCAAAGTTATGTCCCCGAGAAGTTGAAACACCAATTTACCCAAACGGGGTCCATAGTTTTGGCGCTTCATCTCCTAGGTTTAGGGTTTTGGATGTTTAGGTTTTCCCATTGTTTCTAAATAATAAATAGGCCCTTGAGCCTCATGGTAACATAGTTCAGAGGCCTGTAGTCGCCACATCTCTTCTCAGAGATAAGATACCGATGCCCTAGCTAGTTTATTTCCATTCTATCTGTAAGCAAATTTCAGTTCTTTGATATTAATGAAATGAAGTGTTATTTCCACTACATATTTGTATTTATGATTACATGTGTATTCTGTTGCGTTCCTGCATAAATCTAGATCATCCTTCCCAACCACTTCTACACAAAAGCCCACTTCTAAGCAAAAGCATTGTCAAACGCCACTTCCCAACTCATAAATTTACCTATTTCACCTACAACTATTTTATTTTTATGATGCTTTGAATAAAACAAATAAACAATAGAAATAGAATTATAAGAAAAGAAAAGAAAAAAAACCAAATAAAAATGAATATTTAAAATTTAATTTAATTTACCTATTTCACTTACAACTATTTTATTTTTATGATGTTTTGAATAAAACCAATAAACAATAGAAATAGAATTATAAGAAAAGAAAAAGGAAAAACCAAATAAGATTGAATATTTAAAATTGATTTTTTTTTTTTTTTCGGACTTCTATTATTTCAAATTGTTTCCAAGTTTTCTTCTAAGACTTTGATGATCTAGTATTCGATTTCCTATCTTTTGGACTTCTCAGATTTCAGTATCAATGCTATATTATTAAAAACAATTGTTTATAGCAGTTGTTGAGAAGCATTCTAAAACGTTTTCCCATTGTGAAATAAATACAGTAATTATTACAAAGAGGGTAATTTCTCATGGAATTGAAGCTTGGTTCTTTTCAGTGGTATCTGAATGTGTTCTATGTAATAATAAGTTTAGCTCACCTTGTAGTGTTACTATCTGAATTGTAGAGATTATGAATGGTATAAATTGCTTTTATTTGATGAGACACTAAAAGAGAAAAATAAACATTTTGGGACTTGAATAAATGAAACTAAATTGTCCCATAAATCCCTACAAGACATATTGTTTTCATTTTTCCATTGTAATTTTTTCCAGGTTTTCTACTAAGACATTGATAATCAAATATTCTATTTCATGTCTATTGGAACTTCTCAAATTTTAGTATCAATGTGATATTAACATCAATGGTTCATAGCGCTAGAATTGAAGCTTGGTTCTTTCCAATTGTATTTGAATGTGTTCTGTGCATTAAAAATTTAGCTCACCTTGTAGAGTTATTTTCCTAAGTCACTACAAGTCTTCACTAATTCTCTACAGTGTTATGTCAACATGTCTAAGACCTGTCGGGCCTCTACTAAGTGTTGATTTGATGCAAGTGTTGCAAAGATGTCTCTCAAGTGCGTCATGGGAAAAAGGAGGCTCTCTTGTTGTGATTATTCATGACAAGGGATTCAGAGTAAGAAAAAATATTGTGTATAAATCCATATAGTCAAAAATAATATGAAATACCATATCAAGGGGACCATGGCCCCAATACCAAGTTGAAAACCTAAAATCCATTTAGGTGGGTAACACTTTGAGGTGGCCTACCAGACTTCCGGAGTCCGAACGTGAGCAATGTTCGTGAGTCGAGCAATAGCCTTCCATGCCTTTGTCTCCTTTACCAACGATTCTCTTCTCTTACCCTGCGCATCTCAGTTATAAACGAAATCCACCACTTAGATACATGTGTCATCAAAGACATCCCAACATCAACGAAAATAGCCGAGAACAGCTACATGTGTCATCAAATACATCCCAACATCAACGAAAATACATTAAAACTTTGGATATGGAAGTTCTGCGGAGAACTTTGGATATAAAAATTGAACCCTTGATATCTTACATTGAACCTTTGGATATATTTTTTTACGTTATGAATTTTATTTTGGACTTTGGTTATTTTACATTCACAAGAAAATGACTACATTGAAACGCACAAAGCAGCCAATAACACCTAAAACCTGGTTGGCCAATCACCTTATCTTAAAACAATTTAAAATATAAAATTTTGCAAGAACTTTGGTTAAATGACTTGTATTCAAAATATTCAACTCAATTTAATAGCCAATCAATGCATTTGTGGATGTTATAGTCCCTGCACTTCCTTTATTATAGGAATTTACAGTGTAAGTTCCGTAGATCAAGAACCAAAGGTCACCGCTCACAACCAGATCACAAATTAGTACACCAGTATAATCACGTGGTTAAAACCCTCAAAGAGGGAAACAGTCCACAGCCTAAGCCAACGCGGCCACTTCAGGAAATTTATCAATATAAAAGAAAAGTTACATATGTTTCTCTCATAAATGGTTACCAGACAAATGACCCTCCATGCTCTTTAAATAGAGATCATGGACCAATCGGGTGTTAAGCCATGGATCAAGTGTCATTAATACCGAGGAGAGAGATAACCGTCAAATCACTACAAATCGTGACTGTCGGATTATAAGTTAAAAATTTACATGGTAAAGAAACACACTTTACCTAACTCTACACTAGACTAAGTTATTCTTAACTATTTTCTATGTGTCGGAATATCCTAACACCCCCCCTTAAGAACAACTTGGAATAGGATTGAAGTATTTACAAAAGTGACACAAAAGGAGCCTATTTCCTATGTGTCGAAATATCCTAACATCCCCCCTTAAGAACAAATTGGGATAGGATTGAAGGATTTACAAAAGTGACACAATAATAGAATGAAAGAGGCATTAGAGCCTATCCCCCCCTTAATGAAAACTTTCCTGAACTCCAAGCATGGATTGAAGTTTGGTAAACTTCACTTCTGTGAAAGCCTTTGTAAATATATCGGCTACTTGATCATTGGTTGGATAGTACTTCACTTCAAGAACACAATCATGAATGAGCTTTCTGATGAAGTGTATGTGGAGTTCAATGTGTTTCATACGCTGATGTTGAACTGGATCTATACATAGCTGAATGGCACTCTGATTATCACACGAAAGTGTAGTTGTATGCTGCTGATGGAGACCAAATTCAGACAGGATCTGACAAAGCCACATGGCTTCCTTATTGGCTTCAACTACACCACGATACCCTACTTCTGTTGAAGAAAGAGAGATGGCACTTTGTTTCTTACAAGACCATGTAATAGGTCCTAAACCAAGAGTGAACACATATCCTGCAGTAGACTTTCAATCATCAGGGTCACCAGCCCAATCAGAATCAGTGAAACCAATCAACGATGGAGATGCTCCTACACTGTAACGAATCCCGAACTGAACTATACCTCAACTATATCGAAGTATTCTTTTAGTTGCTTTCCAGTGACTTTCATGAGGTTGGTGCATAAACCGAGCGACAAGACCAACGGCAAAGGAAAGGTCAGGATGGGTATGGGTTAGATACAGAAGTTTACCAACAAGTTGATGATATAAGGCAGCATCAACTTCAGGGGTAGTACAAGTGACTGAAAGCTTGACTCCAAACTAAAAAGGAGAAGGGGCTGGCTTACATTCTTCCATGTGAAAGTGGTGTAGAAGATCACAGGCATACTTGGACTGAGAGAGGGTAATGCCTTCCTTGGATTGCAAGACTTGAAGACCAAGGAAATAATGAAGTGTCCTAATTATATCATTTCAAACTTATTTTTGAGGCTAGACTTCACATGGTTTATATGGTTTGGATCACTACCAGTAAGGATAATATCATCAACATAAAGAACAAGGATGGTGAAGGACTTACCCACTTTCTTGGTGTAGACAGTGTTGTCAGAATGACACCTAGAAAAGCCATTATCTAATAAAATTCTATCCATTTTGGCATACCAAGCCCGAGGAGCTTGTTTGAGACCATAGAGAGACTTCCTAAGGTGGAAAACAAGGCTAGAGTCGTTTTGGATAAAGCCAGGGGGTTTTTCCATATAGATTTCTTCATGTAAATCTCCATGTAAGAAGGAAAATTTAACATCGATCTGATGGACTTCCCATTTAAAGGAGGCAGCAAGGGAAAGAACAAGGCAGATAGAATTCATTTTGGCAACAGGGGAGAAGGTTTCAGTATAGTCAATAACTTCAAATTGTGAAAATCCTTTAGCAACAAGACAAGCTTTATGTTTATCCACTTTTCCATCTGGTCCAAACTTGGTTTTGTAAACCCATCTGCATCTAAAAAGTTTTCTTCCTTTTGGAAGAAGAACAAGATCCCAAGTATTGTTTGCCAATAAGGAACGATACTCTTCATTCATAGCTTCATCCCAATCTAGATGACCAGAGGCTTCTTCAAAGGTTTCTGGATCAATTTTTTCTGGAACTTGAGCCAATAAGGAAGAAGCTCTTTCGAACTGAGAACATGTACATCGTCGATCAGCAGGGTCACCTGCAAGAGAACCTGCTGCATCCCGAGTAGACTGGACCCATCTTGGAAGCTGTGGAGTAAAAGGAACAATTTCAAGAGGTGGAGGAGGATTTTCATCCTCTTTGTCATCATCTGAACTAGAAGGAATGATATTAAAAATATAAGAGAGAGAGAGAGGTGGCACATATGCCGAATCAAGCTCGCAGGCCAAAGGTGGTACACCCGCCGAACTAGGCTCGCAGGCCAATATATTTTCATCAAATTTTACATCTCTTCTAATGATTATATTTTTGGATTTTGGTTGAAGAAGTCTATATCCTTTTACATCTTCATAATATCCAACAAAAATGCATTTTTCACTCTTAGGTTCTAAGGCTTTATGTTTCGCATCTGGAATATGGGCCCAAGAATCACTTCCAAAAACACGAAAGTGACTTACATCTGGTTTGATTGAGCTCTAAGCTTCTTCTGGAGTTATATCCTTTAAAACCTTAGTAGGAGTACGATTTACTATGTAATTTTCATAGTTAATGGCTTCTGCCCAAAAATTGAGACCAAGTCCTTTAGATTGAAGCATACAATTAGCCATTTATTTTAAGGTGTGATTCTTCCTTTCAGCTACACCATTTTTTTGTGGAGTATATGGAATAGTATGTTGCAATTGAATGCCATGCTCAATGCAGAAGTTGATAAAAAAAATTTTAACATATTCTCATCCATTGTCTGATCTTAACTTAAGAATTTGATGTCCAGATTGTTTCTCAACAAAGGCCTTAAAGGCCAAGAACATGTTAAAAACTTCATTCTTGAGTTTTAAGAAGTATACCCAAGTGCGTCTAGAAAAATCATCAATGAAATTTAAGAAGTATTTTCAACCAGAGAAATAAACAACAGGAAGTGGACCACATAAATCACTGTGCACAAGCTACAAAGGGGCTGAAGCGTGCCAAGAGACACGTTTGTCAAAACTATCCCGATGATGTTTTCCGAGTACACATCCGGAGCAAACACCATCTTGGCAAGATACCATAGGAAGGCCCATCACCATATTTTCCTTACAAATATTTTGAAGAGAGCAATATTTTAAGTGACCAAATCGCTCATGCCAAAGTTTGCTCACATCATCATTATGAGCAACAAAAACAGAAGGAAGACAGGATGACCCAAAGTTGTCAAACTTATACAACCTTGTGGAATCATCAGCAATGCCAGTAGCTAAAATATATTTAGGATCTTTGAGGTCCTTGATTACAACATCATAAGGTGAGAATTCTACTATTATCCCTTCACCTGAATGAGTTATCTGATAACAAAGAGAAGGTTGCATGACAAGGTGGGAACACATAGTACATCATTAAACTGACCATTATCGAGATTAATGGTTCTAGATCCTACAACACTAAGAGATCTATCATCACCAACATAAATATGTTTGGTGTTACAATCATTTAAAGAATAAAACATGGCTTTATTTTTTTCGATGTGGTAAGAAGCTCCAGAATCAATGAGCCACTCATGAGAAGGAGAAGAGGAAGATACATTTAATGCATAACTAGATCTTGATGCTTGAAAACCACAATCAGAAAGTGCCATTCCTGAAGATGAAGGTGAATAGTGCTCCAAATTGATGTTGTGCTTCTTCATTGCTGCTTCTAAGGCTTCCATCTTCTTAAAACATTTGGACTCTATATGGCCATCACGATTACAAAAATTGCAATGTCTATCGGTCTTCTTCCCTTTGTTTTTATTTGCTTTATCATTTTGGTGATTTGATTTTCAGTTTGCAACTGAAATTTCTTAGGACCCTTGTTTGGTTTAGGACCATACTTTTTAGGATATTTCTTCTTGGGATTATTTTGACATGATTGTTGTTGGGTTGCTAAGGCTTTCCTAGAAGCGTTTCCAGAAGTGATAAGCCCAAGGTGTAAGAGTTTTTCTTGTTCTCTTATCAAAGAATCACAAACGGAATTAAAAGAGGGATTCTTGTAGGTGGTTATTGAAGAGATGATGGCTTCTCTAGTGGAATGGAAGGTGGAAACAAATACAGAGTATGCAGGGCCAAGCTTAGCAATAATGCAATAAATGAGGCTACCATCTTCCTTTTTGACCTTACACCCTTATAAAAGAAATCTAAGGGTCTTTAATTTGGACAAAAAATCTTCAATATAGGAGAAATTATTGGGGTCCAAAGTAAGCAACTCATTTTCATGTTGGTGGGCCCTGATTTGATTTTGAATGCCAAAACCAGTGTTTATCTTTTCCAGGGCTTTATCAAGGGTGTTAATGTCAAGGATGTGAAATCGAAGAACTTGAGCAATGGACATTCCTATCAACCCTCGTGCTTGATCTTGTTTATTTTCCCATTTAGGAACTTCATCATCATCGGAAGGTTTAGTTTCTTGACTTGTGGTTATTCGATAAATCCCTTTACTTCTAAGTATATCTACCATGTGAGGTAGCCATTGGAAATAATTGGTGTTGTTAAGAATAATCGGGCATGCACTTTCCATTTTATTTTTTTTAAATGAAGTTGAGAAAAAGCTGAAACTAACTGCTCCAATGGAAAGATCTCGAAAATTAGGCCGTTTCAAAAAAAAAGGCTCGAAAAACGGTTTCCAAATGAAGAAGTTATGCATTTTTTGAAAAAACAAGTTGAAGATGTCGAATAGTTATGGGAACGGGATGAAGTGTGGCTTTTTTTTTTTTAAATTTGCCCCTCTTAACAAAAAAAATTTACAAAAGAATCTTGAGAAGGAGACTTGAACCCAAGACCTCTATTCTCATAAACTAACTCCTCACCAAGTGAGATAGTAAAAGGATTTTTTTATTGTTTGAAAGGAGGAAGGTTTTTTTTTTTTTTTTTTTTTTTTACTCTTCGATGTGTGTGCCTTTTCCTGCACAAAAAAAAACACAATAATCGAGCCAAAAAAAAAAAAAATGCAAGCTTTACAGCAGAATGTTAGATTTTTGGTTAGCCGTACTGGCAACTATCAATTTTTTCACTATTTTTGATTTCCCAAGATCGCACAAAGACACGGGGAAAGAGCATACGTAGTAAAAAAATCCCTTTCCCTGTTTCTGATTTGCCGAGATCGCATGCAGCGCATAGCAAAGAGAATACACAGATAAGAGGGTATAGATCCAGCAAATAAATAAAACCTAAAAAACAAAAATAAATTGAGGGAACCGAAATAAGAAGAACTGATAGCAAATATAACTGCAAAACAGATGCTTTATACCTCCAGATCTAAATTGTTATAACTTGGGCTGTCGGAAACCTTTTCGCTTGAAACGAAAGGAGTTCCTCACTGTAACAGATGATCCAGACACAACAGAGTAGTTCTCCAAGCCCAAAAATGTTCATAAATAGTATATCTACAAAACGGCATTCACATGCAGTCAAACCGGCTTCAGATTTTAATCAACAACGGATGCGGCCCTCAAAATAGCTCTGATACCATGTAGGAAATATCCTAACTTTTGGTAGGGACTGATAAGGAGGGGAAATGGTTGCTTCTACGAGAAGAAACTAATTTCAAAAATAGATTTATTTTACTATTTGTGAAGAAAAATGTAACAAAATACAATACTTAGTGTGAATAATTGATTTTTTAACTACAATTGGCCTCAATGTTGAATATTTGGTTAAACTGAGAGGGGGGGGGGGGGTGAATCAGTTTAACACATGTATTAGCTTTTTAAATTTTCATCAAACTTATTTACAGCTTAATATGTGAACAGTCTTAAAATGTTGCAGCAAGTATTAAATTAATGTGACATCAACCTTATTGTGAGAGCATCAAACAAATAAACAGATTGAGTGGATCATATCAACATATAAGCAACACACATAGAGAAAGCAGATGTAAGTGGAAACCCATAAAGGGAGAAAACCACATCTTATTATTGTTGTGATGCAAATGCAAGCTCCAACTCCCTCTCACCACTGTTTTTCTGCAAGCACCAACCTACAGGAGGCTCCAACCTCAGTCAGCTACAACTGACAGCTATCAAGCTTCAACTTGATAGGGAAGCTCCAACTTCCTCAATTTATCTAAAGAAATGTTTGTTGATTTACCTTAGATATCAGCTATGTTCTGTAGCATCTCTTTCTGCTCCTCTCTTCCTTATCTTCTCTGCCTCAATCTTCTATACTCTGCATTCTCTATCCTTACTCTCTCTAGCCTCTCTATGCATATCAAGTTGATTTTATATATAGATTTCATCACATGACTATTTGTATTCCACAAGGAATTTGGAGTGAACAACCATGAATCTTTGGCTTTTGTCTTCTCTTCCTTTGTCCAACTCATTTAAAAAATTATAACAATATGTACAAATTTCAATGTTACAGTGGGATTTTTCTTTTCCTTCGGATACTTGCCTTTGCATCACAAACAATATAAAATAATTAAACATTTACATTTTCAGTTTCAATATATAACTTCACTCAGCCCTTGGCTTGCTGGTTTTGTCCTTTCTATTGTTGTCATGCAACTGTCCTGCATACCTCTGTTTACTGCAAATCTAAGCACCTGTGCATGTATACCTGTTCACTGCAATTTTAAATCCCTTTGCTGCATACCTCTTCAATTCTGTAGTCTCTTTTGACCTCTGTACTTATTCTCCAAGCTCACTGTAGTTGTGTATCTGCTATCTATATATGTGTGTTTTATAAGTTTAGCTCACCAATAAACCAACGTGCACAAACCATATAAATATATATACCTTATATTATAATCCTGGCTCTCCTTTATAAAGCGCTCTACATACAATTGGAGCCTTTCTTTAATACAAAGATTCAGACCACGTTCATAATTCAGAACTTACGTTTGGAGCCATTCTTTAATACAGAAATTCAAACCACGTTCATAATTCAGACCTTAGCACTTTAAAAAAAAAAATCCGACGCCTTTAAACATATACATCAGCACCTATAGTACCCAACCATGGTTTATAACATTAATATAGAAATTCATATCGCGGGTGATTCACGGGTCCCACACATACAATAGAAAATTTTAATTGCCCATACCTTGAGTTATCTTCCGTGCTAGTTGACGTGCGACCACCGTTCGATGGACCCGCCTCTAGATCGGACAGTGCATGGCCATATCGTGTTCATTCCATCATCGATGGTTAACGCGCGATGGCACGCGATGAGGGTGGTATCTCCAAACCGCTTAAGGCCACGTGTCTGCCTATGGCATTGATCGCGTTCAAATTGGAAATACAGCTTACCATTTTGAACTTGTGCAAAAACCACTGGGTTAAACTCCAAACTGTTGTTACTGTTCATTCCTTCGTGATTTTGTTTACTCCCCTTACTCCAGGTTCCATCTTCAACGTAATTCAATTGTTTACTAATTCCTTCACACCTGCATTCAAAGCTTCGCTCTTCTGCATATGTTCTCACGGCATTTCACTATCATAATCCAGCGCCTCCGTTGGCTCCCACTGGCTCTAACACCTTCTATCATCCATCCTCGAAACAGAGTTTCTCATGTGTACGCATCTAATTATTCTTGAGCTCGAAGTCCACCACACAGAGCTTAATCAATAATAGAGGAATTTGAGATACCAATCACTCTGAGGTTGATTCACCGAAACTTGCACTCATGGCTTCAAGTTTTAACACAGAGCTTTAATAGGCACACGATTCGTGACCACATTATCACCAATAACCCTCCAGGGGCGTACAGGAATACTATTAAGTTTAGTCATGGACCAGACTACAATCTCAATCCCTTCTACAGAGAATCCTATTGTACGCTGGTCATACTCCTTGAATGCATCAACACATTAAGGTGGGTTTCAACACAGGATCCCATCATCCATTTCTCAAGCGCTTTCATCATTTAATATACACATAGACTCAACCAAGTTACAGAGTAATACTCTAGGTTGGCCAGATCCTCCTACGCTTTATGCAGCCAAGTGCAGCCTCTATGCAGGTCTCCCCTACAATTATATGCAGCCTATGCAGTTCTTTACTGCCTCTGTTCCCTGTCTTCTACTTTTCCTTATTTCTGATTTAGGTGCTGCTCCTTTGTGCTCCTTTGCTATCAATGAAAACATTTCCAACAGTCTCCCCCTTTGGCATTGATGGCAACACCTTCACCAATAATCCAATGCTTCCTCCAAGTCTTCCTCTGCCTGGCTTCTTTTAGAAGATCTTATCTTCTGTTACTTGCTTTTCCTCCCCCTTTGACATCAATGGAAAAGGGTTGCACATTTCTTAGTATGCTTTCTATCTCTGAGATGTGTTTAGGCCTTCTTCTTCTGACTTTGTACCTTGCTGCTCCAAACTGGTGTACACGAGTTGTTGAGAGAACACTTTTGAGAATATTTGAACTTGTCTATACATGGGTGATGACAACCACATATAATCAGATTTGTATTAGGGATGCATCATTGGATCAATACTTAAGGATTGTGAATGCTCCATGTGACATATAAAGCTTGCTTCAGCTATACTTCTGTCTATATTATAATCTTCATCTGAAATCCATATCTGTTGAGGAAGTATGTCTTCTTCTGCAATACACATCTGTTGTACCACACCTATTCAATTATGATAATGATGCCAATATATCTTTTATAGCTATGATTCACTTTTCTTGCCTGTTGGTGATGATATGGGCTAGGATGCTGATAATGATATTACAGTTAATGGCTAAAAGGTCCTTATTGTTGTTGTGGACAATGAATCAAACCAAAGTTTACAACTTATTGTGAGATTAGGTGATCTTTCAATTTAAGAGACCAAATACCAATTTTACTTCTTGCACACTGCACTTTCAATTTCAAACCCTTGAGACTTGACACATTCAAAGTATTAGTCAAACTCACTTATCAATCATGCAATTTTATTCATGACATAAGGACGTATGTATGTCAATGGTCAATTTCTCTTTACTGATCAAATAGTCCTTCATGCTCCAGATATTTTAACTGTTCTATCATGATGATCTTCCACACAACTTAAATTTGTTTGATTGAAGTCTCAGCAACCAGACTTCAGACAGTTTATGAATAATCCTAAGTCAGAGGCCTTGAAGGTATATAAGTGCTGACTTACGAAAGGCATTCAATTATAGAGAAAAAGATATTGCTTCAATGCTCAATATAATGTTTCAATAGTAAAAAAAAATACTGATCCTTTAGCTTTTTCATTGACTCTTTTATGTTGTATGTACTATTGCCATAATCCTTTGATCCTGAGGACCTGTTTCATGCTTCCCTTGCTAGTTGATCTCCCACTGGAATGATATTTTCGTTTATGTTCTCCCCCTGAAACTGTGCTTTCTCTTCATGTCAAAGAGTAGCATCTACAGATACTACCCCTAGTCTATCTCTCAAATATTCAAATGGTTCTCTAGCAAGAGGTTTGGTAAATATATCTGTTGTTTGTTCTTTTGTTGTTACATACTCCAACTTTACTACCTTCTGAGCCACTTGTTCTCGGAGAAAATGGTACTTGATTTGGATATGTTTAGTTTTTGAATGAAGCACAGGATTTTTTGATATGCTTATAGCACTTGTATTATCACATTTGATTGAGATAGGTTCATAAATGCTTACCTTCATGTCTTGGAGGGTTTGCTTCATCCACATGACTTGTGTACAACATGCTGCTGCTGCTATGTATTATGCTTCCGCTGTAGATAGAGAAATAGATGTTTCTTTCTTTCTTAGCCATGCCACCAGACTTTATCCTAGATAGAATGAACATCCACTTGTGCCTTTCCTGTCATCCACACAGCTAGCCCAATCTGCATCTGTGTATGTTGTCAAAGTGAAGCTTTTGCCTTTTGGATACCAAAGTCCATACTGTGCAGTTCCTTGTAGATATCTAAATATTCTTTTGACTGCTAGAAGGTGATTTTGTTTAGGTGCTGCTTGGTATCTAGCCACAAGTCCTACTGCTAGCATGATGTCTGGTCTTGATGCTGTCAGGTACAGCAGACTTCCTATCATGGATCTGTAGATTCTTTGATCTATATCAGCAGATCCATCATCAGCACACAGCTTGCATCCCGTGATCATGGGAGTTGACACAGGTTTGCAGTCTTCCATTTTGAACTTTTTCAACATTTCTTTTAAGTATTTTTCCTGTGATATGAATGTACCTGTGTTATTTTGCTGAATTTGAAGTCCTAAATAGAAACTAAGCTCTCCAATCATAGACATGTCAAACTCTGATTTCGTCTCCTCAGCAAACCCTTTTGCTAGCTCATCTCTGTTGCTTCCAAACATAATGTCATCAACGTATACTACAACAATCAGGAGTTCATTTTCATGGGCTTTTATGTATAGATTGTTGTCTACTCCTCCTCTCTTAAAGCCTTGTTTTTGCAAATACTTATCCAGTCTTGAGTACCAAGCACGAGGAGCCTGTTTCAGTCCATATAGAGCCTTCTTTAGTCTGCACACATAGTCTTCTTTGTCTATTAAAGAGAAACCTTCTGGTTGTTCCATGTAGACTTCTTCTTCTAGATCTCCATTCAGAAATGCAGACTTTACATCCATTTGATATACCTTGAAGTCTTGGTAGCATGCAAAGGCCAGAAACATTCTGATAGCTTCCATTCTGGCTACAGGGGCAAATGTTTCAACTTAATCAAGTCCTTCGATTTGTGAATATACTTTGTAGACAGGTATGGCTTTATTCTTGATTACCTGTCCTTTCTCATTCATTTTATTTTTGAATACCCATTTTGAGCCTATGACATTTTTCTCAGTGGGTCTAGGGACTAATTCCCAGGTATTGTTCTTCTCAATTTGGTCCAATTCTTCATTCATAGCATTCACCCAAGACTTGTCCTTGCTGACTTCTTCAAATTTCTTTGGCTTTATTTGTGATAACATGGCTATGTATACCTCTTCTGTCTGTTCAGTTAGTTGCCTTCTTGTCTGGACCCCTGCTCCCTTGTCTCCTATGATCTGATCTTCGGGATGGTTCTTCTGATTATATCTTGAGGGGGCTTTCGAGCTCAGTTTAGCATCTTCTGTTGTCTTGCTTATTGCGTCATCATCTTGGTTTTCTTCCTCATGGTTGTCCGAAGGACTTCTGCAGTCTGTACCCCTTGTATTGTTTGGAAGTTCTTCATCAAATCTCACGTCAATGCTTTCTACAATTTTTCGAAGAGTCTTGTTGTAGCACCTGTACCCTTTACTTTTGGATTCATATCCTATAAATATCCCTTCATCTTCTCTTGCATCAAATTTCCCAAGATTTTCATCATTATTCTTTATGTAACACTTGCTTCCAAAGATTCTAAAGTGCTTGATTGAAGCTGGTTTACCATGCCATAGTTCATAGGGAGTCTTGTCACTGCTTGGCCTTAAATGAGCTTTGCTTAGGATATGCACGGCTGTGTGTACTGCTTCTGCCCAGAAGGTTTGAGGAATATTACTCTCTTGCATCATAGCTCTGGCAATTTGTTGTACAGATCTGTTTTGTCTCTCTGCTACTCCATTATGCTGAGGTGTCCCTGCAATAGTAAATTTTTGCTTTCTGCCATGTTCATTACATGGGTCTGCAAATTCATAATATGTGAATTCACCTCCTCTGTCTGATCTGATGCATTTTAGCTTGCATCCTGTCTGATTTTCTGCTAAAGCTTTGAATATTTTGAATTTTTCTAAAGCTTCTGATTTATTCTTGAGAAATGCAACCCATGTCATTCTGGAGAAATCATCTATTATCAGCATGAAGTAGGATTCTCCACTTGGTGTTTTAGTTCTTGCAGGTCCACACAGGTCCATGTGCACAAGCTGGAGTGGTCTTCTAGTTGATAACTCATCTTTGGCCTTAAAGGATGTGCAGGTCTGTTTGCCCAATTAACATGATTTGCATATGGTATTAGAAGGCATTTTTATTTCTGGCATGTCTCTGACAGCTTTCTTCTTGCTCATTCTGATGATATGATCGAAGTTGAGATGTCCCAATCTCCTATGCCATAACCATGACTCCTCAAGTTTGCTAAGATGGCATGATTCCTCTTCCTCTTTCACTATGTAAACATTACTCTCTGTTCGAACACCTTTGAGCAGAGTCTTACCTGTGGTGCTTGATCTGACTTCACAGTCTTGTGCTCTGAAAATAACTTCGCAGCCTTTATCACACATTTGACTGATACTCAAAAAATTTGCTTTCAGCCCATCTACAAATAGTACATCTTGGGCCTTTCCTCTGCCATTATCTAAGCTGACTGAGCCTTTTCCTTTTATCTTTCCTGATTTATCATTTCCAAAGGTAACATTGCCAGATTTCTTTTCATCAAATGTTATAAACTTGCTTTTATCTCCAGTCATGTGTTTAGAACAGCCACTGTCCAAATACCACTGGCTTTTCAGGTCTTGGGCAGTTAGAGCCAGGTCACATTTATTCACCTTATTTTTCCACTGGAAGCATCCTTTTGTTTGGTATCTTTGGTGAGATGATGAACTACATCTTCTGAGAGGACATTTGGAAGGCATATGTCCAATTTTATTACATACATAGCATTTGATTATGATTTTTGCAGAATTGTGAGTATGAGTAAAACTTCCTTGATTCGTAAACCTCCTTGAGGTGTTAAGCATCAATATTTGTCCATATTTTCTGCATTCAATGATTTTATGGCCAAATTCTTTACAATAAAAATAGTATCCATAGAAACAATCTGCATACCTGATGTGAGGTTGTCTTCTCCATTTGTTTTCTTTAGGCAGTCTCTTCACTGTTTGTTTCTTTTTATGGTTTGAATTACTCCTCCTTGTATGATAGTATGCAGCAATGTGTCCCGGCTTGTGGCAGACATAACAGGTAGCATTTTTCATAGGAGGGAAGAATCTCCTTTGATGGCTTCCAAATTTGACATACTCAGGGGTATATGAATCTTTTTCTGTTGTCTAAGTATTTCTTTCATTCTTTGTTATTAGAGGATTCTTCTGGGTTCTGTCTCCCTCCTTACATGTTTCTTCTTTTGTAGGAATTATTTGAGTTGCTTCATCATCCTTCTTTGATTTTACAAAAATAATCTATTTGTTTTCCTTTTCTTTGCTTTTACTTGATTCTCCTTCATAGCCTATTCCAGTTTTTATCATAGGAGATCTTTGAGCATCCAGAATTTTGTTCAACTTATCAGAGCTTGTTGTTTGAGAAGTATTTATTGCCACTTTCCTTTGAGCATTTTCTAATTTCTTCCTGAGACATACTACTTCTTGTTCCAACTTCTCTTGTTCCTGATTTTTCTCCTTGATTTGCTTAAGTAACATGTCTTCTATATTCTTGGCTTCTTCAAGCTCTATCTTCAGCTGCATGAGGACTTCTGAATTCTGTTCTTCTCATACATACTTGAGGAGAATGTCCTTTTGTTTTCTGCACTTCAGTTTGAGTCTATCAATCTCCTCCAGAGCACTTCTTAGTTCCCCCTCAAGGTCGACTTCACCTTCTTCTTCTTCATCTTCTAGCAGGAGTCCTTCAAGTTCTTCTATGGCCATCAATAAAAATTCAGAGGTTCCTTCTTCACTTGAGGGTTCATCTGAGTCTTCGGATGCACTGCTGTCTTGTTGAGCATAGAAGGATTTTCTACTAAATTTCTTTCCTTTCTGCCAGTTCTTTGATGTATTTTTCCCTGATTCTTGAGCTTGATTTTTTACTTTCTTGTGAGGACACTTAGTAGCATAGTGTCCAACTCTTCCACAGTTAAAGCATTTGAAAGGAAGTTTTCCTTTGTATTTACCTGAGCCTCTATCCAGCTTCTTGACAAATTTAGCCTCTTCTTCATCAGAGGAAGAACATGTATCTTCCTTTTCTTCTTTCTTATTTTCTGTTTTAAAAGATGCCTCCCTCGTACTTGGCTTCTTCTATGGGAGTCTCATCTCATACGTTGTTAGATTTCCAAGTAGCTGGTTCATGGTCAAGGTTTCCCAATCAGCTGTTTCTTCTATTGCAAACACCTTGGGGTTAAAACTGGGTGGAAGAGATCTTAGAATCTTTTGTACAATTACAACTTCTTTTATGGTTTCTCCTAGAGCCTTCATGTTATTTATTATTTCTGCAACCCTTAGAAAGAAGTTGGCAATGTCTTCATCATCATTCATTTTTAAGTTCTCAAACTGGGCTCTATAGACTTGAATTTTGGCAGTCTTTACCTTCTTGTCTCCCTCATGGATGTTCTCTAGGGTATCCCACATCTCTTTGGCAGTGTCTTTGTGCATTACTTTGATAAACTCTGCTTCACACAATCCATTTAAGATGGCATTCATGGCTTTTGCGTTAGCTACAAAATCTTGTTTGGTTTCTTTCTCTGAGTCAGTTTCTTTTGGGGCATATCCTAAGTCCACAGCATCCCAAACTTCTATTCCTAGAGACATTATGTATGTCCTCATTCTGATTTTCCAGAAGGCATAATTTGCACCAGTGAAAAAAGGGGCTTTATTGGTTGAGCATCCTTCTTTACTAGCCATCCTGGGAACCTAGGATCTCCTTCCAGTTGTTAAATTGGTACATAGGAACCTCCTCTGATACCAATTGTTGAATCTTTGGTTAAACTGAGAGGGGGGGGGGGGGTGAATCAGTTTAACACATGCATTAGCTTTTTAAATTTTCATCAAACTTATTTACAGCTTAATATGTGAACAGTCTTAAAATGTTGCAGCAAGTATTAAATTAATGTGACATCAACTTTATTGTGAGAGCATCAAACAAATAAACAGATTGAGTGGATCATATCAACATATAAGCAACACACATAGAGACAGCAGATGTAAATGGAAACCCATAAAGGGAGAAAACCACATCT
Source organism: Pinus albicaulis (assembly GCA_034641835.2). Lineage (NCBI taxonomy): Eukaryota > Viridiplantae > Streptophyta > Pinopsida > Pinales > Pinaceae > Pinus > Pinus albicaulis. The sequence goes on from CM076584.1 coordinate 307,141,932, forward strand.
TATTATTGTTGTGATGCAAAGGCAAGCTCCAACTCCCTCTCACCACTATTTTTCTGCAGGCACCAACCTAAAGGAGGCTCCAACCTCAGTCAGCTACAACTAACAGCTATCAAGCTTCAACTTGATAGGGAAGCTCCAACTTCCTCAATTTATCTAAAGAAATGTTTGTTGATTTACCTCAGATATCAGCTCTGTTTTGTAGCATCTCTTTCTGCTCCTCTCTTCCTTATCTTCTCTGCCTCAATCTTCTATACTCTGCATTCTCTATCCTTACTCTCTCTAGCCTCTCTATGCATATCAAGTTGATGTTATATATAGAGTTCATCACATGACTGTTTGTATTCCACAAAGAATTTGGAGTGAACAGCTATGACTCTTTGGCTTCTGTCTTCTCTTCCTTTGTCCAACTCATTTAAAAAATTATAACAATATGTACAAATTTCAATGTTACAGTGGGATTTTTCTTTTCCTTCGAATACTTGCCTTTGCATCACAAACAATATAAAATAATTAAACATTTACATTTTTATTTTCAATATATAAACTTCACTCAGCCCTTGGCTTTTTGGTTTTGTCCTTTCTATTGCTGTCATGCAACTGTCCTGCATACCTCTGTTTACTGCAACTCTAAGCACTTGTGCATGTATACCTGTTCACTGCAATTTTAAATCCCTTTGCTGCATACCTCTTCAATTCTGCAGTCTCTTTTTACCTCTGTACTTATTCTCCAAGCTCACTGTAGTTGTGTATCTACTATCTATATATGTTTGTTTTATAAGTTTAGCTCACCAATAAACCAACACACACAGACCATATAAATATATATACCTTATATTATAATCTTGGCTCTCCTTTATAAAGCGCTCTACATACAATTGGAGCCTTTCTTTAATACAAATATTCAGACCACGTTCATAATTCAGACCTTATGTTTGGAGCCGTTCTTTAATACAAAAATTCAAACCACGTTCATAATTCAGACCTTAGCACTTTTTAAAAAAAAATCCGACGCCTTTAAACATATACATCAGCGCCTATAGTACCCAACCATGGTTTATAACATTAATATAGCAATTCATATCGCGGGTGATTCACAGGTCCCACACATACAATAGCGAATTTTAATCGCTCGTACCTTGAGTTATCTTCCGTGCTAGTTGACGTGTGACCACCGTTCAATGGACCCGCCTCCAGATTGGACAGGGCATGGCCATATCGCGTTCATTCCATCATCGATGGTTAACGTGCAATGGCACGCGATGAGGGCGGTATCTCCAAACTGCTTAAGGCCACGTGTCTGCCTATGGCATTGATCACGTTCGAATTGGAAATACAGCTTACCGTCTTGAACTTGCGCGAAAACCACCGGGTTAAACTCCAAACCGTCGTTACTGTTCATTCCTTCGTGGTTCCGGTTACTCCCCTTACTCCAGGTTCCATCTTCAACGTAATTCAATTGTTTACTAATTCCTTCACACCTGCGTCCAAAGCTTCGCTCTTCTGCATATGTTCTCATGGCATTTCACTATCATAATCCAGCACCTCCGTTGGCTCCCACTGGCTCTAACACCTTCTATCATCCATCCTCGAAACAGAGTTTCTCACGCGTACGCATCTAATTCTTCTTGAGCTCGAAGTCCACCACACAGAGATTAATCAATAATAGAGGAATTTGAGATACCGATCACTCTGATGTCGATTCACTGAAACTTGCACTCATGGCTTCAAGTTTTAACACAGAGCTTTAATAGGCACACGATTCGTGACCACAGTATCACCAATAACCCTCCAGGGGCGTACAGGAATACTATTAAGTTTAGTCATGGACGGGACTATAATCTCAATCCCTTCTACAGAGAATCCTATTGCACGCTAATCATACTCCTTGAATGCATCAACACATTAAGGTTGGGTTTCAACACAGGATCCCATCATCCCTTTCTCAAGCACTCTCATCATTTAATATACACATAGACTCAACCAAGTTACAGAGTAATACTCTAGGTTGGCCAGATCCTCCTACGCTTTATGCAGCCAAGTGCAGCCTCTATGCAGGTCTCCTCTACAGTTCTATGTAGCCTATGCAGTTCTCTACTGCCTCTGTTCCATGTCTTCTACTTTCCCTTATTGTTGATTCAGGTGCTGCTCCTTTGTGCTCCTTTGCCATCAATGACAACATTTCCAACACTCAATTGAGGACACACTTATTCATATATTACATTAAATATATGTGTTCCTTGTAAGGAAATTGGGGGGATAGAGATAGTCATTTTTTTAATTAACATGATGTAATTGGTCAGTAAATGTTGTGATATGGCATTTTCATAGACAAGAGGTGATCTTGTTCCCTTGGTTTGGTAGGTTGGTGTTTGTCAATGCAAGGTGTATAGGGTATTGTAAGGCATTTACTTGCCACTCTCGTTTGACTTCAATGGATAGTTTAAATGAGTTTTTATAACCCTGGGTCAAGGGAAAATGTTAATTGATTTTAATGGTATATTAAGGAAAAGGAAAGGGAACTTATAAGGATGTATCTCTAGTAACAATAAGTATATTAAGAAGAGCTTATCATGAAAAATGAATGGAAACATCCCCTAAATTGTAATATCTAGAAGCATATTTTTAATGAATTAGACCCAAGCCCCTTATAGTGGTGTGCCTATGAGGGTGACAATGTCACTTCCATTAGATTTTTTTGTGCCATGAGGCATTTTCAACGAGTTGGATTGTTTGAGAATGTAAGGTTAATTGGTTGATAAATTATATCCAATACCAATATCACACAATTACTAATTGTGAGTCAATATAACTATAAAGATCATGTGAGGAGGACTTTATAAAAAAAGTTAAAAGTTGCTTGATGGTTAAGAGAGAAGTAAAAGAAGTAAACAACACATCTCATTCACAAGTAAAATGACTTATAATGGCTTGGAAAGAAAATTAGAAAAAAAAATATTAAAATTAGTAACTCTAATAAACATAAATAAACCATATACTATTTTAATAAAAACATTTCATACCATATATACTCATATATCATCAAATCTAAAACATTTTTAAATTAAACTATATATATTCCTAATATACAACCTTAAATAAGCTTTTTGGATTTCATATTAATAACCCAAAACTTTTTATTTTTCATAAATAAACACATTAAATATGAACCATAATCACATTTACATTGGATGAAGATGCTCGCCTTTAAAGAGTAAACAATTGTAGTTAAGCATTTAAGGTCCTCGTGTTGAACTATAGTTAATCAATTATGAAATGAAATGAAATTTTAACGTCCACGAGACTAAAAATAGTCTATGGGACAATTAGTTCTCTGTTTTTCGCCTTTTGTATTTCAATCCTTTACTTATTCAAATTGATGATGAGTTGTCCCAACCATCCAACAGTCTCATCGTTGAAAAGACAATGCCAAGAAACCTATGCTAACGTATTCCCATAACTTTCTTTGATGTCTTTGAACACATCACATTCCAAAATGAAATTTTTTTCCAATTCCACTGCCCCAGACGTGCAAAATGTACACACTTGTTCTTCCCAAGTTTCTTTAGGCATTTTCCGCCGTCCTGTTTCACACCGAAGATGATGCGAGTTGGTTCTTAATTGAGCACCTCTGCCCTCCATGAAATGTTAGCTCCAACATACTCTTTTTGTTGGAGATCATACGTAGGGTTGAATTCTTCAATGTAGTACCTCTTATTTCTACCCAACTCTTTCCCTGATACCTGTTTACGAAACTTCTCTATAACAAAATTATTTAGCTCCTTTCTATTTGTGCAACAAGCATTGAGGTAGATATTCCATTTTTGCATCCATGTGTAGTTTTGTCTCACCCATGTTTTCTTTATTTCACTCATGCCTTCCTTGAAGATAACATTAGGCCATATACCTACTCCCATTTACTCAATTATTTTTAGATATCTTATGAGCCGCACCATATAAATTGCTTCGATGGGAGTCTCTCATGTTTCACTCAAAATTATCTCATAAGGTACCGAACTTTTTATTTTGAACTTGCTCAAGATCAAGCATTTTTGGATTTTCTCAATTTGCTTCCATTTTGAGACAGGGGTGTCGCTAGCCCATAATTCACACCCATATAGCATCACTAGAAAAACTAGGAATTCAAAAAGAACTTTAATAATTTTCCAATCCCATAACTTTGCCTCTCTACATTTGTTTTGAAGAGCATATAATGCTTTCCACCCTCCTAATATTATCTTTTTTCTACAGTCCTCCCAATTAATTTTGTCTTTGAAATCAATCCCGAAGTATTTGTACTCATTTACTTCTTCAAGAATGTTTCCTTTAGAGAAGAACGTACGCTAACTTGCTTCCTTTTATTAGAGAAAATCATTATCTTGGTCTTGCTAATATTGACTTGCATCCCCACTGCTCTACAAAAATTCTCAGGGGCATATAGGTGCATCTGCAATCCATGGGCCAATTTATAAATCAATACAAGATCATCAGCATATAAAAGAATCTTTATCACAAACTCCCCCAACCGAACACCATCCCCACCTTGCAAATTTAACTACTCTTCTAGTTTATCAATATATAAACCAAAAAGAGTAGGGGATAGAGGGAAAATTTTCTTGACTCCAATTTCACTTATAAAGCTTTATGAAATACCTGTTGAGGTTCTAGTTTTGACTTTCACCTCTTCATAAATTCTATGGACAACAGCTCTATAATGCAAAGTAATTTCAAGTTCTTCCATTATACGCCACAACTTATCTGTAGGGATTGTGTCAAATGCCTTTTTGAAGTCAACAAAACAGCAGAATACTTCTTCTTTATCCCCCCAAACCTTTTCAATATTGTGTCTCAACGTGATGTCGTGATCCATTGTAGAATGCTTCGGCCTTAAACCCGCTTGTCCTTTTGCCGTTTTTTCTTTTACTTCTGCCCATTTACTGATTCTATTTTCTACCATGCTGTTGAAAAGCTTTGGAAACAAAGGATTGATCATAATGGTTCTATAATTGGACGGCTTATTAATGTATCCACTTTTAAAAAGGGGTATTGTTAGGCTATTTGTCCAGTCTCTTCGGAAACCTTGTTGAATGATGTTGTTGAATATTTCCATGATGTGCGGTGCAAGAGTGTTCCTTCCCCATTTTAGATACTTTGCTTGAATTTCAACCAAGTCTTTTGCCTTTCCTGTTTTCAGCTTCTTAATTCCAATCTCCACCTCCTGTAATGTGAAGAGCTTTATAGTTGTGTTAAGCCCCGGGGGAGGCTCAACCTCTGATTCTTTCTCATAGAGTTGTCTTGCATATTCAAACCATTGATTGGTTGTAATATTATTTTCGATTTGCTTCTTCCTTGGTTGAAGTTCCTGCTAGAAAATATTTGAGTTATTCTTGCCTAGATATATTAACTCTTCTCGCCTTATTTGCATGAAGTCATTTTTTTCCTTATTAGTATCTACTTATATAACTTTACATTCATCTTCTCCTTCCCTATCTTTTTCAAGGTTCTCCTTGCCATTTTTCATTCCTCATCAAACCAAGCATTTACAGGAAAATAATTTGGTTCTGATTTCCTATTTTTTGCTCTTTTTCACTTCTCAAGTGCCCTTTGAATTATATTTGCTAACTTATGATTGTTGAAGCTTTGGAAACTAGTTTTCTCTTTCTGAATTAATCTCTCCAACGTTGTCTTGAATACAGTACAACTTTCTTGTGTTAGAATAATTTTTCTACTTGGTATTGATTTCCGAGAGCATTGGGTTTTTCTCTTATGTTGCATTTATTCTACCCATGATAACTTCATATAAATTGGGTTATGGTCTGATTTTAAGCCCCAATTATGCTCTCCAATTTTAACTTCGTCTATCTTTTCTATCAAGCTTTGTGAACAAATCACATAATCAACGACACTTGCCCCATTGTAAGTGTTGCAAGTGAAGTTTCCAGACCTTTTCCATATTTCCAAACCATTGCAAATAATTAAGTTGAAAGTCCCACGCAGTGTAAGAAATTCCTCTCCAAAATGATTGCCAACATTTTCATCTTCTGAACATCTCACCTATTGGGGATTCTCCTCTTCAGTGAGCCAAATAGGATTATGATCCTCTTTTCAACAAAGAATACTAGCTTGTTGATTTGTTGTTCTAGAATTAAAATAGGCCACTAAAAGCACTTCTCCCTATTGATAGTACGCAGAAATATCTTGATTTAAAGCTACATACGGATCCTTGTTGTCTAGCCCCTTATTTTTGCAAGTTTTTGAGACTTAATAGCATGCTGCAATTATTATGTGATTCTCATTCTCTGATATTTTGAACCATAAATATTTTTTATTGTCATCTTCTTTCATCAATTGAATGTGACGGCCTTCCTTTTCTTTCACTAAAACTAGTATTCCCCCATACCCTTTGCCATTTTCTGCTACCTTGTTTCAAACTTCTAACTTCAAATAACCATCAAACACAGGAGTTTTTCAACCATCATGTTCATGAGTTACCGTGAGACAAGTTATGTCTCTAATTTCCACAATAGGCCTTAACCCAGGTCCCCTCATCCAAGGGTAGCCTCTAAAATTCCAACAAACTAAACTTAGGTAGACCTGGGTAGGATTTTATTGCTACGCAGTTTGACACATAAGACTCAAATTTGAGTCTTCGCCCCTTTCCATCCATGTTGCTCTTGTTGTTTTCCTCCCTATTATTGAATTCCCTGTTTTTTCTTTACTACCGGGTTGCTGCCTTGTTTTGTCTTGAGTCCCAAACACTATAATAACTACTTTACCATTGTACAACCATGCTCGTTTCCTTTCATTTCTTGTTGCCCTAATTTTATTTACTTCTTCCCTTGGGCCTTCTCTCCTCTTGTTGTTTGTTGGTTAAATCTTCATCTAGAAAGAAGTGTGAGCCTTTCAAGAGTTTATTTTTGCTCAAGAGATGGTGTTTGTCTTGCACGGTTGCCATGGTGACTTTTATGGGATGAGGCCTCGCTTCATATATCTTATCCACCCACCTTACTTGGAAAATTTTCCCTTTCCAATGTATTTTCTCTTTTAGAAAGTCCATTGTCAAATTGAGAGTACTTTCATTCCTCCCATAATCTCTTATTCCCCTGATAATAAAGTATGTTTCCCTGTATTTTCTTTCTTTGTGTTCTCTTTCCTGTGCACTACGATCACATGCATCTTCTTCTTCCCCTGTCCTTATGTAACCATTAGTGTCTTCAACTCTATCTTTGATTTCTTTTGGACCGTCATCCCTATTGTTATTTTTTTTCTTCACTTTTGAAAGATCTGTTTGTTGAGATACTTGTGTATCTACCCAAGTTGCTTTAGAAATTATCACATCCTTGTTTTCTACCCTTGATCCTATCATGTTTTGCCACAATGTCTACATGTTTTTCCATTCTTGTTTTCCTGTCTTTAGAGCCTCTTGTAAAATTATTACATGTTCTTTTAAAATTCTATTACCTTCCATTAAACACTGATTTGCAAATGTGATCTCTGAAATTTTGTAGTCCCTTTCCTGTTCTTTTTCTTCCAAAATATCCAGCCTTTCCCTGGCCCTCATTAGTTCTTCGACATAGTTATCTGATGACCAAGTAAGATATGTGGATGTGGGACTGTAAATGGTTGCCTCTTTTTTATTTTTGGTGCTCTTATTTATTTTATTTCTTTGGAATTGTTTTCTTTTTCTTTGTCTTTTTCCTTGTTCCCATTTGAGGCGACCAAGTCTATGCCTTAAAATGCCCCATATTGCTTTGCATTTACCCAAATCCACTTTCCTATTTTGTCTGTTGAAACGATTTTGACTTGACCTAAATTATTGGTTTCCATAGAACCTGAAATTTCCTTGCCAGTTTCGACATTTGCTATTGATTTTCTTTCCATTTTAAGATGAGAAAATCCTCCTGAGAAAAATCCTGAACAGAAAATACTCCCTTTTCAGCAAAGGGTAAATTCGAATATTCTTATTTTTATAGATCTAATGAGCTCAAATTTAGGGGTTTTTTTTTTTTTGCGTTTTTGCAAACAAATGCTATCTAATATGTCTGCCTCCTGCTCTGAAGTACACACTCCTTTCTGACTTATGGATCTTTTTTTTCTGGTTAATTTAGTCTCTTGCCCTATTGTTTCTGGTTACTTCAGTTTGCTTGCCCCGGCGACCTCATAACAGCTGATGAATAAGAATATTGTGGAACACGAGTAATGAGTAAAACACGACACCATCCATGCTTGGGCCAAATCTACTAACCACTATACGCAGCATCATCATAAACAACGACATATCGACCAAAGTTTATCATTATTTCTTAGCCATCCATTTGTATTTCTAATCTTTTTTTTATTTGTTTTCGTAAACATTAGCACCGTGACTTATTATTTTTACTTCTTTAATTACATCTCGTCTATTAAATAAAAATAAATATTTAATTAAAAAAATAAAAAGTAATATTTAATTATTGGTAATTTGCTTTCTCTTTTATACGATGGGAAAATCTATCATAACTCAGTTGTCAAACCAGCAAAATATATCATAACTTAGTTGTAAAACTAGGAGTGAGGCCAAACGTGAGTGTAGTTTGACTCATCACTAGTAATTTTCTTTCTCATTATTACATTCGCCATAATTTGTATTTTCCTTTTATAATTTATTCTCCTTATTTATATAATTATTCTTTTACTGTAGATAAAATGATTTGGGACATGTGATTGAAAATTTGTTTGTTTGTTTCTAGAAATTGAACTTTGATAGAGCATCCAAAGGCAAGCTAGGCAAAGATGGTGTCAGAGGAATCATCAGGGACTAGACAAGAAAAATACAAAGGTTATATTTAATTAACATTGGACAAGCCACAAATAATGCAGCAGAGTTCTAGGCCATGGAGCAGTGTTGGGTTAGGGTCAAGTTTTGGGTACAATTTTGGTTAAGTTTTTTGAAAACGTGTTACGCGCAAAAAATTCAAGGAACTTTGGGGCGAGTCAAAGTTCCTTTATCATTATAATGGGTAAAATGGAAAACATGGGGCTCAAACCACGGTTTGAGACCATGTTATTTGTGCGTATTATTCCTATAAATATGTATGAGTAAAGTCAAGTTATAGATCATCTTATCATAGAACATCAATTGGAAATATCTTGTCTGATTTTGGGAAAGTTTTTGTTAGTCTAGGTTGGATAGGCTCCTATTGACTATGTGCGCAGAAACCTAGTCTTGAGTTGTGTGCAAGGACCCTGATGTTGTGTGTTCATGAGAAGACTATTGTACTGATTGAAGATCTATTAATAAAGAGAAGATTTTGATGAATTTTTATCTACTTGTATGATTTCTATATTTATGTGTTAATGTATTGATTTACTTATAGATTTTTTGTTGTTAATGAATGCGCATTTATCTGAAGTTATGCGTATGATAATAGATTCTTGTATTCGCGCAAGTATTGCATGATTGGTTATTATCTATGTTAAAATATAGATATTTGTAGTTGCGAAAGGGTTATTCATGTTTCTGTTGAGTATATGTGAATAGGGATAATTGTCTGTTTTGCATAAGACTGTATTAAAGTTAAGGATTTCCTGTGTTAGATCTGAATTGGGTTAAGGAATTCATTCCGCGGGGTATTAATCATTAGGTCTGTTAAGAAGGGATAAGATCCACATCATACGCTCCCTCAGAGTGTGGAAACCTGGTTTCAACACTCCCCCATATTGCTTCGGGTGAGACTTTGGTCTGCGCTATAAGATCACTAGCGAAAGGGGCAGTAGTTGGAGGGTTTTTTTGGTTGCACATAACACTCTGAACCTTGGTCAGGACCCCTCAAGCCAACAAGTAGGGATTGGAAATTTTGTGACAAGAAAGGAAGGTGAATTCAATAGTCGAAGGCGACTCAGCTTTAGCCATCCAGGTGGCACGTAGACTACAATGTGGCACCTCGATGAATATTGTCACAAGGAATTGACCTCTTAGCTAGATAATTCAAAGGATTAAGGATCACCCAAAGGAACTAAGAACAATGGAATTCACCTTAGTCATATGCTCAGCCAATGTGTTGGAAAAAAGAGTGGCAAACAAAGGGGTCGAGAGTACGAGGGTACTCACTGAAATGACCTGGGAGGAAACGAAGGAGAGATAGATAAAGAATGATTGTCAAGAATCGACAATGAAAGATATAGCCATGTCAGAGGGGCAACATGAAAGATATGAGGTAGGTCAAGAGGAGGGAAGTAACCCAACTGGCGAAAGGAATGTTTAATGATCAAAATGAGTGGACAACCAGCAGGCATGAGGGAAGATCGAGGAGGTGTGTTTCAACAAAAGCCAAAGGACATGACCGTAGTTGATGGGAAAAAGTGGAAATCAGGATCACATAATCATCCACCGTGAGGTGGAATTAATGAAAATGGAAGGTAGAAGAAAGGGGGAAGGAAAAAATATAGTGCGAAGCAGTACTGGAACCACACCATGACAATAATGGGTTTTCATAGACCGTATACAGAGGCAAATGAGAGGGAGGATGGTCCCATTCTCGCACAAACGTACTGCAACAACATTGGTAAACGAAAATGGTAAAAAGATGATCAAAGGAAGGGAAGGATTGCATGGTTCTGAATTTTTACTTTATATCCTAAGGAGGGGCACGACACAGGAGGCTTAGTGACAAATTTGAATGAAGCGAAGTGGAGTAGCAGGGAAAGAAAGGTTGTTCATCAAAGAACCGTGGAAGCCATAATAACTATGGCGAGAAATCGAAGTGGGAGACTAAGGCGAAGGTCGAGAGCAGAAGCGCAAAGCTCCACGGCTAGAAAAAGAACCTAATTAGAGGAGGCATCGAAGGAAGCCATTGTTAATTATCAGGCCACCGTCCCAGAGCGAGGCAAGAAAATTATTGAATTCTGGGAAAACGAAGTGAGGAGGCAGCAAAGGAAAACCCAGGATAACAACATCAAAGAGGAGGTCGATTGGATAATAGATATTTTGAAATAACGTAGTAGACAAACGGTTTACCAAAGGACTCTGGAAACGACTTGGAACATGAATAATTTAATGAAAGCTGCAGGCGGAGGCAACAGGAAGAAAGAATCAAGCGGCAGAAGGAAAACCATCTACATATGAACGCAATTGAGAAAAGGTTGAAGGGAATCGAGGAGGTACTCCATAGAGTGGTCAACATTGAACACATGCACGATGATCGCATAGGCGATATGAATAAGATATTTTCAATTTACTTGAATTATATCCATAACTTGGATATCACTCTGGGGCAGGGACTTGGAGATCCAGCCAAATTAACAAAATACAAGGTCAAAGAGGTAGTGGGAGCCAATAGAAAGCAACCGACAATGCCAAAATTAGCAGCGACAACGACAGTGGCATCTGTAGCAACCCCAATGGAGAAATCTACACTTGCGTCTCATTCAGGTGTGGGGGAGACTCCACCATTGTTCCTAAATAAATGATTTTATTTCTGTGTTTATTTTTGCTACATTTTGTCAATAGGCTGGGAAAGCCAAAGCATAGTAATAAAATAACAGGCAGGTCTGTAGTTCTAGAACAAAAAGTCAAATATTCACTTAGACTTCCAACATGTTGTAAATGTTTAATTAGTAGTAGAAAAGGTTTTTTTTGTTGAAATGCCTAAGAGATACCACTGACACAATCCTTTTGGCAAGTTTATTTAAATTCTGGAACAAGGTTTTATTTTACTGTAGTTGGTCTGGTTTCTAGTCTGGTAGACCAACAGACTCTGATGTAATTTTTTGTGCTATCGTAATATATGGTGTTACTCTGACTTACAAAAAAAAAGTAAATTTTTTTTTATTTTTTTTATTTTTTTATTTTTTTTATTTTTTTTAAATTGATATTTTGGTGATAACCACCCGATGATAATTCGTGAAAAGAAAATAAATATATAAATTATTATTATTATTATAAATATTAACCATTTTCTAAATTAGAAAACCAATTTTATCACCACCACTCAAATCTATAACCCTTTAAAATCACTTGTAATATAAATAAAAACCTGTATAAAAATTGTAGTTTCACATCATTCTTCATTATAATTTCATTTCATGGAAGCTTTGAGGTTATACTTATAACATTGATATATTATTACATTAGTATTCAATACATAGAATTAAGATCAAGGTGAAACAAAAGCAAGTGCTACCTAATAACTAGTATCTGCGGCTTAAATCAAATATGACTAAATTAAAGTAAAAACATTGAATTCAAGTTAGTGTTAAGGTTTGCAATATGGTCAATTTATGGTTTACTGGATATTTTGTTAAATCGTAATTATGCATTCTTTGCAGGTATGAATAACTTTGTTGCTAATTTCATTTGTTGAAATATGAATTCATCCACCATTGTAAGTGGATTATGATCTAAAACCACAATTCATTGGTTATCTTATTTTCTTCTTCAGATGTGAGAATACATGTGAATAACCCAAAAGCTTTTTCCAAGTTCACCCCCTAAAAACTACCAGGGTTTTGGTGCTAATTTCACTTGTTTGTTGGTTCATTGCATCATTTGCAACCGTTTCTAAGTCATGAATTCTTTTTTCTATGGAAAGAAAATAATAATGTGTACCTACAAATATGAGATGACATGAGGAAATGTTCCACATGATAAGTTTATTATTTTTTTCTTAATAATACATTTTAATTATTATTGTTTAAATTATATTTTTAAATGCACAAATTTATCTAATATATTGACAAATTGTAGAATTTTTAGATTTTGTAATTTTATAATGACAATTTATAATCATAAGAAAATTTTGAAATTTAATATAGGACAATTTAATTCGTAATCGCAATGATATGAAGTATTATGTAAACAATAAAATTTATGATTCAAATTCATATGAGTAATATTCAAACTATAAAATATTTAACAGCGTTTTTATTAAAAAAATCAATATTTTAAAGTTTTAATATAATTTTATAATTTTTTTATTTTTAATATAAAATAATATATTTTGTAAAATTTAAATAAATTATTTTAAAAAATATATATTTATAATTGTTTTGATAAAAAGCATAAAAAATTAATCCACAGTCCAAATTTAACTCAATTATTATTATCTTTGATTTAAAAAAACATGTCTTAAAGATAAACACTTGATATATTCTAATTTAAATGTATTTCAATTAATACTTTGTTAATTTTATTTTTTAATTTTGATTTTTTAAATTAGTTTATGAGAGTGGTCGAAATCTTCTCGGAGTTTGTGGAATTGGCTCCTTGCCATTATTACAAATGTTGTAATTAAACGTATTTCATAGCAACTAGCAAAAAGACATTGTGCATTAAACTAACAAAAGTCTAAATCAACTTCATTTTCTTTAAAAGATAAAAAAACCTAGTAAAATATAGCTAAAATGAAAACACTACACATAGAGAATTGGCAGACATGCCCAAAAATATGCATTTTCTAACGTGCATATAAGGGACAACGTGGCACGGTGTTCTTTTACTACGAAAACACTATACATCAGAGAATACCATAATAGAGAAGAATACTATAAGAGAGCATTGGCAGACATCCGGAAAAATATGCATTAAATCTCAGCAAAGAAGATAGTTAACGTGATAGAATATGGATTAGTTACGTTCTACGTACAAAAAGACAATTCCTTTGTCAGTTTGGAAGTTTACCAATATCTACGAGTTTTGGTGTAACAAAAAACCTCTTCATGGTATTAGAGCTACAGGGGTTTGTAGAAGGTGCATGAACAATATTTTGTAGGTTTGAAGAGCAAAGAATTGGAAATTGTTTGAAGATTTGATTTGCAGATCAAAATATTGGAGAATTGTCGCAATTGTTGCTACAGCTATAAGGTGAAAAAAATGGAGTTCTTATCTTCAGTGATTCTTACTTTGTTTAACTACTTCCAATGGAAGCCAAAGATGTTGCTTCACCTCAAAGGCAAAGGCTTGTATCGGATAGTTATGAATTATAGAATTTGAACCCAATTCCGCCGTTGAAAAATCCAAATACTTCAACAGGATGGACAAGGCTTTTGGTCTTCTATTGGTGTCCATATCTCCAGCTTTGCATTTCCATGTGGACACATGCAACACTCGGAATGAGGTTTGGACAAACTTGGAGAATTTATTTGGAAAGTAGGATGAGATGTGGGCTCATGTTCTCAAAAAAAAAACTAAATTCCTTGGATCCAACTAGTTTTAAGAACATCCAAGATTTATTTACAAAATTTTAAGTATTGCTTCTAAAATTACATGATCGCGGGTCCATTGATAAATTCAAACAGGAAGATCAATTGATCCTTTCTATTTTTTCTTAATTAGGCCCTGAATATGTTGTTTTCATTTCTAAATTTCATACAGTTAGACTTGCAACTGGAGAAAAATGGAAAATGCCAAAATTTGATGCATTTATTGAGTCTCCTATTCTTGAGCAAGATAAGCTCATAAAAATGGGCTCATTAAAGTCTCCAAATTCACATGCACTTGCCATGCATGAGAAAGGAAAGTCCAACTCGAAACCAAATCAGCAATACAAAGGCAAAGTAAAGGAAAGAGATCTAGATCCAAGAAAGGGAGGAAATCCAAAACCTCTAGACGATTCTTCCAGCTCCAAGGGTAAGAAGGGAAAGAAAGGAAACTCAAAGTGTCCTTATTGTAATAGATTTTATCATCATGAATCCTCTTGCATGCAGAAGACTATTGATCTGTTGGCAAAGACTCTTAAGCAAAATAATCTTGGTCATCACATTCCAGAGAGTGCCAAGAAGAAGATGGAAGAAAAACCATCAGAAACAAGGGGTAATGGGCATGATTTTCTTTCTATTCATTCTACACCGCAAGAATGGATCAGCAATTCAGGAGCTTCACATCATATGGCTTCTTCAAAGGAATCATTTTCTTCTTTACATGCATAATCAAGACTTCCTATTCTCATGGGGGACAATTTTGTAGTTGAAGCAACTGGACAAGAAAGAGTGCAATTTGAAGATGGAAGTTTTGAGAATGTCTTGCATACTTCAAGGCTTTCTAGGAATATCATGTGACACACATAGGTACCGGAAGGAAAGTGGAATTTACCCCGAACTCTGTAAGCATTTATGACATGCAAACCAACTTGAAGATTGCATCTGACAAGGTAAATGATCAATATTGTTTGTATACATTTTTTGATTTTGTTCCTCAATCAGATTTTATTTTGATACTTACTCATGCAAATGAAGAAAGTAGGATTTGGCACGAGAGATTTGGGTACTTTAATTTCAGATATATGCAGCAACTTAGCAAGTAAGGGATGGTCAAAGGATTATCGGCCATTGAATTTTCAAATGGTGTTTGTAATGGATGTTCTCTTGAAAAGCATCCACAAGACAAGTTCGAGAAGGGGCATGCATGGAGAGCCTCTTCACCTTTGGAACTTTTATATAGTGATATCATGGGTCCATTTCCAGTAATTTCAATGAGAAAATAAAGATATGTGTTATCATTTCTAAATTATTACACGATCGTAACTTGGGTTTACTTCATGAAACTCAAGTCTGAAGTTTTTCAACATCTAAATATTTTCAAAACGCATGCACAAACTCAGTCTGGAAAATGCATCAAGATACTCTGCACGGATAATGGGACAAAATATGTCAACAAATATATTAGGAATCTTTGTAATGAAGCAGGCATACAATTGCAACCTACCGTTCCTTACACTCCACAGCAAAATGGGGTGACCGAAAAGAAGACTCGATCTTTGAAAGAGATGGACAATTGCATGTTGCATGCAAGATCTATTTCGTCAAAATTGTGGGTTGAAGCTATCAATTGTGCCTTATACATCCAGAATAGATCTCCTCATAAATTTGTTATTGTAAAAATGCCTTTTGAGGCTTGGACTGACATGCAACCTAAAGTCAGTCATTTCCGCATTTTCGGATCTCGAGCATGGGCCTGCATTCCTACGGAGAAGAGAAAGGCTTTGGAGCCTCAAATAAAAGCATGCATGTTTGTTGGATATTTTGATGAAGACAAAGCATACATATTGCTTGATATCAACACTAAAGATCTCTTTATTGAAAGGAGTGTAAAGTTCGACGAAGATATTTTGCATGCACCAGCAGATGAAATTGTTACCAAGTTTCTATCCCCACTCATTGATGAGTATGCAGATGAAACTTCGGATCACAATTCTAACGAAGATGAGCCTTTGCATGTGACATTTGTTGGATCACTAGTTGTTTAACATTGATATTATACTTCCTCAACTAGTTCGAAAGATTCTTAACCGCCTTCAACATAAAAATGGTGTAGCAAGATTGATCTCCTTGATGATCCTGCCTTTATACCTCAGTTTGAGGAAGATCCATAAGCACTCTTATCTATGGGGCCATGCATGCCCATGCATGCTTATATGGTGCATGCATTTGATCCACAGACTTGTGCAGAAGCAGCGGGGCATCCTGAATCGGAAGCAGCAATAGATGAGGAATACAAATCTCTCATTGAGAACAAGACTTGGGATTTGGTTTCGCTACCTTCCAATCGTAAACTTGTGTGGTGAAAGTGGGTTTACCAAACCAAGAAACCAGCAAATGGCCAAGTTAGTCGATATAAGGCACAACTGGTAGCAAAAGGTTTTCAACAGGTACATGTTGTTGATTATGATGAGACTTTTGCTCTAGTGGAAAAAATGGATTCCATTCGGCTAGCTCTCTCCATTACAGCAGCAAGAGGATGGGAGGTGCATCATATAGATGTGAAGAATTCATTTCTTCACGGTGATCTTGAGGAGGAAATCTACATGGAGCAGCCACAGGGACATAAGAAAAATTCATCTCTGGTATGCAAACTAAAGAAGTATCTCTATGGCCTCCAGTAGGCACCTAGAGCATGGTATTAAAATATGGATTTCTATTTGTTATCTCAAAATTTTGTACACTGAAAATCTGATTCCAATGTTTATTTTTTGAATAAAATGAACTCCTTGTTAATCAAAATACTCTACGTAAGATGATCTTTTGATCACAGGTAGTTCAGTTTCTGCCATTACTGATATTAAAAATGCATTGCATAAGCGGTTTTATATGACAGATATGGGCTTGCTAAATTTTTTCCTTGGACTAGAGATCAATCAGAGTGGTTCTTGGATTACCATTTCTCAACCAAAGTATGCTAGAGATATTTTGGCACGATTTCACATGAGTGACTGCAAGCCAGCAACCACACCTTTCTTATCATGGATAAAGCTTGAGAATGGCAAAGACACGCCATTGGTTGATTGCACATTGTACCATCAGCTTGTGGGAAGTCTTATTTTTCTCACTCACTTATGTCTTGATCTATTATATGTCGTAGGAGCAATTTCTAGATACATGCAGGGGCCACATGAGTTACACTGGAAAGCTACAAAGTGCATCCTTCGATATTCCCAGGGGACAATCGCCTATGGGATTCATTATGCATAAAAATTTTCTTTGGATCTCATTGGGTTCACAGATTTACATTGGGCTTGCGACAACATTGATCGCAAGTCCACCTTCGGTTATATACTTAGTTTGGGATCCGGCCCAATTTGTTGGTCAAGCAAGAAGCAGGTTGTCATTTCTTTATCATCAGTAGAGGCTGAGTATAGAGGAGAAGTCAATGCCACTATTTAGGCCATTTGGCTACAACTTTTCCTATTTGCGCTTGGGATCGACATCCATCGTCCAACTGTCATCTAGTGCGATAATAAAAGTATGTTAAATTTTTGCAGAGATCCAGTGCAGCAGCAGCAAACCAAACACATCGAGATCCACATGCACTTCATTAGAGAACTCATTCATGATGGGATCATTTATCTTCAGTATTGTCCTAGTTCTGAGCAAACTGTTGATATCTTCACCAAGACTTTCACTAAGCAGAAGTTTCAATTTCTATGAGATCGTTTTGGGGTGTAGGACATGACTGCCTAGAAGTTTTATTTTCTCTACTTTTTGCATTATATTTTGAAGGGGGTTTTCTTCCCACTGGGTTTTCTCTCTTTCCTCTTTTCATGCATTGTATATGGGTACCTAAAATGGCTTGTTTTTTAGACTCATTCATTTAGCATCACACTTAATTAAGTTATGCTTCAGGGGGGTGTTGGTGTACATGCACATAGTTAGCCTTAATTAGTTTTAGTTCAACTCTAGTTATTACATGTGATGTGCACTTGTCTTTAGCTAGTTAACTCGAGTGCTTACATGTGGTGTGCACTTGGCTTTAGTTAGTCAACTCTAGTGTTGCACGTGGTGTGTGTGCACATTAACAAAACATAAATCACACTTAGCTTTAATTAGCTTTAACTATCCATATTTATTGCATATAAAAATAAGCTTAAATTTTTTTCTTTATGTATTGATTCTCAAACAATATTGATGAATCAAATTCATTCTCAATTCTAATTTTTCTTTTCCAACTCTCGCAAGTTGGTGCAATTATTCTTCAGCTAGATATGTATTTGTGCTCTAATAATTTTACATGGTATAAACACCCATCATTGAGCCATGGTAACATTATTCATGTGAAGCTAGTATTTTTATGTTTAGTATTAATAAATTGTACATAATTTATTGAATTATGAAGATAAGGTAATTAATAGTTAGCACAACACTTATTCATTTGAAGCTAGTATTTTTATGTTTATTATTAATAAGGTAATTAATAGTTAGTGAATTATGAGGACAAGGTAATTAATAGTTAGCACATTTTTAGGGCTTGGAGTATGACCTAAAATTGTTTGTGCTTGGCTAAGAGCTCGTATTTCTTGGACTTAAGGACCAAGAGGCATGTAGCATGAATGAAAGCTTGCCCCCTTACAGAGCTCACCTTTCTTGGACTTAAGGACCAAGAGCCATCTAGCAGGAGTGAAATCTTGCCCCCTTACAGCCACTAGCAAGTTCTTTTAGGTGGTGTGGTTTTCCTCAATAACAGTGATTCAGCCTACATTGGCGGATAGTAGCTAGAGATGGTTGTCCTCATTGATGGTTTGACAAGTGAGTTATGATAGGTTTCCCACCATGTTAAAAAAAAAACACATTTGGAAAAAGTGGAATTATTTTTGTTATTTTTAATTTATTTTTATGACTAACATAGACTTCAAAGAAATAGACAATAACATGTTGAACTTGAGAGGCAATCAAATTGTTAATAAATACATAATTTTCTTTTTAAAAAAAAATAATAAATTTTAATTTGTAAAGTTAAGCTTCACAAATGCTGCAATTTTTTTTTGTCAAGCCTAAAATAATATGGGATGGACAAAAAAAACCCAATGCATTATCTAGTGAATGCCCCACAAATAATAATAATATATTTAATTAAACATTTTTAATAAATTTTGTATTTAAGATATTTTGATGTGTAATTAAGTTGATAAACATTTTACATGTTAATAAATCTTTATGTTATGATTAGAAATGAGAGATGTTAATATATTTTCATCATCTCTATATTTATGGATGAAATTTAATATTTACTAGTTTGCATTGTTATATCTGTGTTTACTTTTTTCATATTTATCTAATACAGTTATCAAATTACCATGCAAATTATCAAATAACAAATGATATCATATGAATAGATAGATTTATAAAAGACATAGTTGTGCTAAAAGTATTAATTTTAAAGGTAAGAAAATAAAAAAATCATGTACATATCAACCACATTTACCAATATAATTATGCTAAATTTATATTCAATATATATATAAGCAAACACTTTGTACTAAACATAAATTTTGAAAAATGATTTAAACACTTTGTATTAAACATAAATTTTGAAAAATGATTTAAATTTTTACTAAGGTATTGGATGATGAGTAAGCATTGAAAGCTTCATCTCAATAAGTGTTTGAATTGCCATTGCAATGTATAAGCGTTTGAATTGCCATTAAAATATCTATATATGATAGATTACTTTCAAGATAGACATTAATTACTATTTTGCCAATTATGACCAATTAGAATAAAAATATGATAGTGGTAGCGTTGACAACATTATACTGAAATTTGTCCACAGTACACTTTGTGCTCGGGCAACCTATGTCGAGATATACTGCCACTAGAAAATTGAATGGAGCATGAAGAGCAAGAGCAAGAGCAATGGTTACACACTATGCCACTGAAGTCAAATATTTTGAGGGATTCGGTAACCCTTAGAGGATGGAGGAGGACCGGCATTATTAAATGGAACAAGGAGAAGGCAATGCATGTACTTCTTAATGTATTGATGTTTGGAAATGCATGTGCTTGTTAGCGTAATAATATTTATATTTTTGAATTTGTAAGGATAGCACGTCGTTGTTAGCGTGCTAAAGCTATGTTTTTATAGTCTTTGCATGGTTCAAGAATGAACCCAATGTGCCTGATAGGCTAGCAATGCTGCTCTCTTTTCATTTTTTTTTTAACCCCTTCCTATTCCTATACACAAGTGAATTAAAGGATTTGAAAACCAAACCTTTTCCTTTTCAGACATAATATTTCATTTACACAACTATTACTAATTAAATTGCTTCCAAAAATTAATATAAATATATTATATTTTAATTAAATAAAAAATATAAATATTATATTATGCAAAAGTTAACCCAAAACCAGAAAAAGTAGAAGAAAAAAAACAGCCATCTTCCAAATTTTCAAGTGACAAATTAACATTGTACAGATTGTATTAAGTTAGAAAAAAAAAAACTAAAAAACCCTCTATGTATTTTTGTGACAATTTTTCATTGCGTAATGAAATTACACATTAATTTTATAAAAGTCATAATTTAAATTATAAATTTGTTCAGAATTAAATTATTGATTTATCGTTTACGGTTCAGGCTTTATTTCAACCCCAGTTGTGACCTTATTATATTGAATTTTTGGTATAAACTATTTCCAATTATAAATTTGTTTATAATTAAATTATTGATTTATCGTTTACGGTTCAGGCTTTATTTCAACCCTAGTTGTGACTTTATTATATTGAATTTTGGAATAAACTATTGCTCAGTGTAAATTTTTAAATATATGCGTTGGGACGTTTGTTATCATATGACGGAAACCATGATTACATTACATGAACGTTGAACTTTTAATGCTTGACCAATTAGGTTTAAGGAGTAGTTTAATTGGTGAATAAAGAAATATATTAAATTAAGATGCGTAGAATATCAAATTTCTTTGTTGTGACTTAGTTTATGAAGAAAAGGATAAATTATAGATCAACAAATATTTACTAATAACAATACATCAAGTGGATATTCAACTTTTAAATTTTTAAGAAAAAAAAAATTAAATTAAAAAATAAATTATAATAATTATAATAATTGTGTATAAGATTTTTTGGTGAAAATTATATGCAAGAAATTTTTGCCGATTTTTTTTAAATTAACGAGTGTGGTTTATCATGAGGATAAGTCAAACTAGTCATTATTTTACAATGGCTAGTTGGAGCTTTCCTTATCTTTTTAAATAGGTTTCTTGATCAGATTTCTCATCTTGTCATGATGATGAACCACACTTTCTAGTTCGAAAAGCATGGACAAAATTTTCTTACATATGATTTTCATAGAAAATTATACACAATTTATGGATCAGAGAAACCAAATTCCTAATAAAACTATAATATCTATATATATTAAGCGGATACTAAGCTTCCAAACTTTTAAAAAAAGAAAATAAAACAAAATAAAATGTAATGTCATGTCATGCGACGGATAACTAAGGGATTTAACATTTTGGTATTGAAGTAAATGAAGGATTCATGCAGGTTTATCACCTAAATACCCATTCAGGTTTTGACGAGTGCAGCGTGCTCATACCTTATTTAACTGCATATGCAAATTATTATGAAGAGGATTGGGAAAATGGTGTGCTGAGCATTCAAAGAGCCAAAGAGCTAGTAAAGATTTATTTGCCTTCTGAAGAACGTCTAGTTCTAAGGGTCTTAGTTCATAAGGATAAAAATAAGCATGTTCATACTTTATTAATCCGTGTTAAAAATTTCAAGTATATATTATTAAATATTTTTCTTTCTTAAAAAAATTAGCAATTGTTATTGAAATTTTTTCAGCATCCAAATACAGTTAAAGTTAGAGTATATAATTGGAAAGCCGATGAGAAGTTGTCGATCTGTGATTTCAATCCAAATGAAAGTTGTCATAAAAGTATGGTATGGTAGAGTATATAATTGAAAAGTTGATAGAAGTTATTGATATGTGATTTCAATCTAAATGAAAGTAGGGTAGGGTAGGGTAAGTAGGGTAGGGTAGAGGATGTTTTATTTAAAATTAAACTTTTAAGTTAACTGAATTTTATTTTAGTTTTTTTTTTTTTTTAAGTTTAAATTATTTGTTTTTTTGGATTAGTTTTTTTTATTATTATTTTTTTTTTAAGTTAGGCTAAATTTTATTAATGGTAAAAAATAGCATAAAAAAAGTTTTGAGTTGGGGATAGCTGAAGGGAATTAGTCTATCTTCATTTTAGTAAAAATTCCCAAATGCGTTTTAGTATAGTTTAATTATAAAAATTCTCAAATGAGTTTTAGTATAGTTTAATTATTACATAAAATGATTTTTTTTGAGAGGATTCTTTTTTGAAATTTTTCTAAATTACATTAAAAAAATTAAGAATCTTCTAAAGGTATTTTTTTTAAGTATTGAATTTATTTACAGATTCAAAATTGCATTCTAAATAACAAGAAATAGCATTCTTCTTCCAAATTGTATTTCTAAAAAAAATCATTTTATGTATTTATCTATTAATTAAACTATTTCAAAAATAAATAATTTTAATATAAGAACAAATTCCTTATATTTCAAATTTAGAACTACAATAACTCACATAGATATGGTAATGTAATGTTCATTAATACAAAACCCTAGTAAAGAGATGTTTAGTTGTTTTAGGGTTTCAAGTGGTTAGTTGACTCAACCATGGAATAGCATCTCACTCTAGAGTGTTGAGATAATTGAACAAATGACTTCTCAATAGAAAATACTCTTTAACAACTAAGCTTCGATCAATAGAAAATGACTTCTCAATAGAAAATACTCTTTAACCCCAGAGGCTAATTAATTATTGAGTTGTTTTTAGTGCGACTTTTTGAAAGTTTTTACGGTGGATAATTTCTCTAAAATCCAACAGGAAGAAAAGTTTAAAGACCTAAACCTAATAATCTCCCTCTTCTTATATATATTCATATTCTCTTTTAATACAAATCAATTCATAGAGTTGCTCCTAACTCGACATAGTATTAGACCGAACTCCTAAATTTAGATTTCTCCTTCTTGTAACTCCTCTCTCCCTTGACAGAAAATTTCTCTTTGATTCCTTGCTTTGTGCACTGAATGATCTCTCGATTCTGTGTCTCAAACCATACCTTGTCTCATCTCTTCACAAGAATTGATTTCCTCGAGTCCTCCTTGCTCGCTCTCCTTCTGAACGTTGGACTAAATGATGCCAAGAGAAGGATTGAACGTTTCGTACCTTAAATCATATAAGCTATGGATTTTAATGAAGGTCGTACAATATTTTCAATGAAGTTCCGAGCGCTGGTATGGTGGTAATGTCGTGTCGTAGAGCTAATACCGTGAATGGAGGTGCGATGTTTGCATTTGGAAGTTTGCTGCATTTGGAAGTTGGAAGGTATGTTGACGGGTTTTGTAAACCCTGTATGTAGACCAAAGTATTTTTTCGGTGCGGTGAATTGTGAATTCCAAAAACTACAATTGGAATTATTTTGGAAATCAAAGGCATATAGTTTTTTCTATGATGCATTCATTAATCTCTATTGTCCATTGTCCATGTAGTTTTCTTTGAAAAAGATAACTACTATGAGTAGTCCATGAAAATAAAACACACTTTGATTTTCAATGAGTTGTGGAAAGGAATTTCAGAAAGAGAATGAGATAATGCACTTGAAAAGTCCATTTCAGATAAAGAACTTGTCATTTGAGAAAACAAGAACAACAATGCCTATGTCTTGATTGCAACATCTATAAATAAATAGGTGAGTCGACATATTTCTCCATTTTCAAATTCTTTTTAAGCCTTAAAGAAGTTGAAGGAATTGTATGACTCATACTCTATTTCTCCATTTTCAAATTCATTTTAAGCGTTAAAGAAGTTGAAGGAATTGTATGACTCACACTCTAAACTTGAAGTTGTTCAAATGATGATTAAGTTGTTCAATCCTGAATTAAAAAATGATGACTCTCTTTTTTTATCATCAGAAGTAAGATCCATTATGCATGACATAAAAGCCATTGGTGTTGAAATAGATATTTCTCTCATAGTTTATGTCAAGACACTATATCCCACCTATTCACATTATCTCGATGCATTGAAAGCAAGTGGAAACCTTAAGGAGATTACTTTTGACTCCCTTGAAAAGACGCTTTCTAAAAGAGAAGGATTTTGGGAAGAAGACAACTCCTCAGTCTTCTGAAGAAGTTGCATGCCTTGCAAAAAACTAGGATAATCATGCACATGATTCTTCTAGAGGAATAGGTGGTCGAAGATGAAGTGGAAGGAATAATTTTAGAGGCGGGTGGGCAGATATTTCCGAGGATAAAAGTCTAATCTTCATTGCATACGATGCAATAGATATGGACATGATGCATCCGCATGTAAGCTTCCTTAGGACAGAATTGAGCAGGAAATAAATGAAGGAAAAGGTAAAACAACTGACAAAGGGAAAGGAAAATCCCCTGAGCTTCTCATTATGTTGTGGCACATTGCAACATTGGATTAACTGAAGACTTATTCAATGCTTCACTTTCTTCATGGAAATATGCTTGGTTGCTTGATTTGGGATCAACTTGCCTCATGACTTTCAGAAGAGATTTCTTTTAATAATTCACTGATAATGTTTATGGAACAATATACTTTTCAGACAAGTCAAAACTCAAACCATTAGGGCTTGGCACCATGAGGTTTAAAATGCCTGGCCTTTCAGACTTTCTTCTACATGATTTTCTATATCTCCCGGAGTTTAGGAAAAACTTGTTTTCTTTGGTCCACGTTTGCCAGAAAGGGCACTCCATTCACATATTTTATGGAAAATTTGACGTTAGAAAAGCATCACATCACTCACTTATCATGACTAGGATAGAGTAAGAAAGACTTCTGATGCTGCAAGGAAACGATGCTCGTGCACAGAAATTTTCATGTAGATATCATTATGATGAAAGTACATTTACATCAAGAGTTTTATGGCATGCTAGGTTTGGACACTTGAACTATGACAACCTCTATTTGTTGAATAAAAATGGCGTTACTGATTTCCCTACAATTCCAAGGAAACTTAAGAAATATGATGCTTGTATCTTAGGAAAGCACAAAAAACAAACTTTCATGATTCTCATCCAAGAGCACATATGAAACTTGAACTCATTCATTCTGATTTATGTGGCCTAATGCATGTTCCTTCTGCAAATGGAAATAAATATATGATGACATTTATTTATGAGTACACCACAATGTGTTGGGTTTATTTATTGAAGAACAAATTTAAAGCTTTTGAACATTCAAAAACTTTCATGCATGGATTGAAAATGATGTAAAATCTCATATTGACTTTATTCTTACTGATAATGGAAAAGAATACACTTCAAATGAATTTGAAAACTATATTCGCCAACATGGGATCAAACATCAAACAATCATGCCTTATAATCCCCAACAAAACCGAGTAGCTAAAAGAATGAACATGACAATCTTAAATATGGTACATTCCATGATGTTTTTCAAGAATGTTAAATTGATGTTTTGGGTTGATGTTATTCTATGTGTTGTGTATATAAAGAATAGGTGTCAATCTAATGCTATAAAAAACAAGACTCCCTATGAAATGTGGTATGGCCACATTCCTTTGGAGAGGAATCTCAGGGTTTTTGGTTCCACCTATTATGCCTTGATACCCAAGGAACATAGAAACAAACTCGATGCAAGGAGTCGCAAATGTATCTTCTTGGGATACTCAAATACCTCCAAAGCATATTGTCACTGTGATGAAGTGAATAAAAAGTTTATAATATCTATAGATGTGATTTTTCTTGAAGCTTCCAGGACTCACAATGTTGTTGAGCAACAGCTTGATCATTTGGATATATTCGGACATACAAAGTCTTTCCAAGAGTTTGATAATGAGATTCCACATCTTGAAGGGGGGATTCCTATTATCGATCAATATGTGGAATCTTCTTTTGAAGCACTCTCTCCCCTGCATGAAGCTATAGCCACTTATTACAATTTGAGCGATGTGATTGAAAAAATTGGGAGACTAAATCTTGATTCACCCCCATCTCAGTCAACTGAGCAGCCTGGGCCATCTCATAAAGGTCCTCCAAAATGGTGAACAAATACACTTGAAAGTATTTTTCATCACGATGATGGAAACACAGGAACAAGAAGATCAACTAGACATAATGGAGGTGATGAAGACAATTTTGATTCTCCTCTTGATATGGATGTTTCTTATGCTTGTGAACTAAATTTGTCTACATATTTCAAACCAAATTCCTTCAAATAAGTCACTTCTCATGATGAATGAAAAGAATAAATGTAGAAATAATATGATGCTTTGATAAAGAATGACACCTGGAAGCTAGTTGATCCTCCATTCGGAACCAAACCAATAGGCTGCAAGTGGGTCTTCAAGAACAAGTATAAATAAGATGTATCACTTGAAAATCATAAATCTAGGCTTGTGGAAAAATGATTTGCACAGAAGGAAGGGGTTGAATATGAGGATACTTTTGTCCCCACAAAAAAACTAGCTACCATTCGAACACTCTTTTCCTTGGAAGCTCAGAACAGTTAGAAATTCCATCAAATGGATGTAAAAACTACTTTCCTGAACGGAGATCTGGAAGTGAACTTTTTTATGTCCCAACCAGAAGGATTTCTTATGAAGGGTCAAGAACACAAAGTATGCAAGCCTGTAAAATCCTTGTATGGCCTCACGAAAGCACTGTGAGCCTAATACGAGAAGTTAATTATGCATCTTATGAAACGTAATTCCAAACATTATGATCTTAATGATGCAACTTTAATTGTCAAGAAATTTGGAAAAACGGTTGTATATAATCTTGTGGTGTATGTAGATGATATTCTAATGAAAAGGAGCAATGAGAGCAACATTGCATCCATAAATAAAGAACTGAGGAAAAGTTTTGAAATGATAGATTTGGGTTATGTTCACTACTATCTTGGTATTGAAGTAACTCAACATCCGAAGTTTATATTCCTCTCTCAGAAGATGTACATTGGAGATCTATTGAATAGGTTTGGCATGGATGAGTGCAATTATTTGACTACTCCAATGGAACATAACTTAAAGCTCACATCCACTGGAGGAAAATAATTTGAGGATGCAACAAAGTATCGACAACTCATAGGAAGTATCAACTACGTAAATACTACCAGACCATACATTTCATTTTCTATTTGAATCCTCTATAGGTTTATGAAAAAGCCTTGTGAGGGTCATTGGTCTAATACAAAAAGAGTTATAAAGTACCTGAAGGTAACTCATGACTTTGGACTCAAGTATACACAAGTGAGTGACTTCAGCTTGATTGGATACTCTGATTCAGACTTTGATGGAGATAAAGAAACTGGGGTATCTACTTCGGGTTATGTAATGAGTCTTATATCAGGAGTTGTCTCTTGGAGGTCACACAAATAATCAGTTCCAACATATTCCACAACAGAGGCAGAATATGTGGTAGCAGCTGAAGCAATGAAGGAAATTGTGTGGCTCAGGAAAATTCTTGAATATTTGCAGGAGAAACAAGTACATTCAAATCCTATTTTGATTGACAACATTTATTCAATAAGGTTGGCCAAGAACCTAAAGATCCATGATCAAATGAATCATATCAATACAAAATACCATCTGATTCGATATCATGTTGAGGAAAAAACAATTCACCTACAACATTGTTCCACGGATGAGCATATTGTAGACATCTTCCCCAAAGCGCTTGGAAGGGAAAAATTTGAAAGGTTTAGAATGATGCTCGGACTCACCAACGTCCCTTCAGATTAAGTGGGGGGTATCTACATATCTAAATAAGAGAACTTGGAAGACAGAGAGACATTGGGAGATGAAACCCAATAGTCTCACTCTCCTTGTATGTATGCATACTCTCCCTTAATGCAAATCAATTCAAATTCGTGGAGTTACTTATTTTTGGATCAACCACGGAGCCTAACCCATATACTGTCGCGATAATTGAACCCATGACCTCTTAATATAAGAGTTTATTTAGCAACATGGACCTCGCCTACTGATCTAGCCCTCGAGGCTACAATGAGAATGAAGTTACACACATGAGGAATTTAAGTATTAGTAGATAACTTAATTTTATATAATATCATTTATGGGTCATGTGTGCTCTTTTGAACTAAGCGTTGGAAGAGAATTGTAATTCTATGTTTGGTTATGTTTTTTTTTTCCATTTTTTTAGTCAATTACAAGTTTAGAATAGTTGGAAAACTTTGCAACATAAAATTTATAGGAATTATGGTTTGATGATAAAATGGCATAGCTAGGAGGGAGAGCACCTTCGTCCTAATGTAATGCAACAGTAAGAGGGAGCGTAAGGATATTTTCCTACAAATCCAAAAATGTACATTTTGTAAAAGTGATTCTAGTGATGCCCTAGGTTAGAGCAACATGGATCTAGAATCCTCTTCAGAGGCACCAATATCAAAGGAATGAAATGGCCCAAAAAAATAAGGTAGGATCTTGTAATTCTTCAGCCGAAATTATTCTCAAGTATGAAATTAATTCCTCAAGAATAGAAGAAAATAAATAATATATACAAAATCTGAAATTGTTCCCGAGTATAAGATCACTTTCTCAAGAATAGAAAAAAAGATATTGTAAAAACCCATGGTTGATTTTCTATGTAAATAAAATAATACCAAGGTCATGGGACATGTATTCCAAGATGAATTTTGGGGAAAACATAATGATGGGGTATCACTCGTGATTAATTAATGGCTATGAAAATTGGTAAAGGAAAAGAGGCATTAATTGGAATTTAGTTTATGAAATAAAGGAAAATAGGAGAAAAGGAAGGTGAACACACATATTTGCATGAGAGGGAAATTGAAGGGAAAATGAAAGAAAATGAAGAAAATAGCAATGATAAAAAGGGTTTATGAGGATTAATTCACAGTTTTTGTCAGATCAATCTTTGGATCTCTCATTCATTCTCTCATTCTCTCATACCCTTGCACACATAGAGTATTATTGGACCTCTTTGGCATAGATTGGATTTGGAGAAAGAATGCAAAGGAAAGTAAGAAAGCGCAAGGGAACAGTTGGATCATCACCTACAACTGGATTTATTTGCAGGTAATAGGTTGCATGTGTAATCTCTATGTTGATTTCTGAATGCATGGTATATGCATGTGATTTTTTTATTATTTGATGTCATTAACATGGATATTTTCTTATATTAACAGTGGTTTTAGACTTTCCTTTCCATTTCTTAGATGCCCATGGTGTTGTGGGTTTTTTCCACATGATTTTTTTTCTAATTGGTGCTCATAATTCCTTATGGTTTTGGGTTGGAAAAAATTCTCTAGAAGCTCTGGAACAACTTGGGTTGAATTACTAGTCCTGGAGCCTAGGTTGGGACAAATGATTTTTAGCCCTTGGTAGGTTAAGTTACTAGTCCCTGGAGTGGGGTTGGGAAAACTATTTGGAGCTTTGGAAGGTTGTGATATGAGTTACTAGTTCTTGGAGCCCTAGAAAACTTGGGTAGATACCAATCTAGTTGGTGTTAGTAATGTCCGACCATGGAGGTGGAATCGTTGTGGTTGAGGGTTGAGGTGGCTTGGACTATGGAAGTCTTGGTTTGGTTTTGTCTTGGTTTATTCCATGAGATCCCACATCCATGCTTGGAATATGGCGCGGGGATGATTGGATCAAATAGATATTTGGTTCATCCCAATCTATGGTCGGGTGGTACGTAGAACTCCCTAACTAGGTTGGTATTTTTATATATAAATAAGAGCTATTATTCTACCGTGATTCACGCATATTTGTAACGATTATGTTGGTGATATTATTTTTGGGTTTCCATGGTTCCTATGTTGGTTATTTACTGTTTATTTATTGGTTACATGATGTATGTTATTTATGGCTCATGTCATGAATGCTTTAGTTATTGATTGGTTGGTGAATTTAAGGACTAATAAGTGTTGTTGTAGTTATGCGGAGAGGGTATAGTGTCTTCTTGGTGACTCTTAAATGAATCTCCGACTATTATGATCATATATGCATTCATGGCTTGTAGCTTACATGTTTTCCATATGTTTGACGAAATGTCTAGTGTGTTTTAGGCAATCTAGGCCAAGTTCTGCCTTCAAATTTCAATGTTTAGATTTTTTTTCATGTCTATTATGATTATGGGAAGCCTCAGGCAACTCTGGGCAGTGGTTTGGAGGTTGGCTTGGAATTATGGCTTAGATCTCGAGACTGCACCCTATAAACTGAGAAAGTTGGGTCACAACCACACTCGGGCAGTGTTGTGCATGTGGTTGGAGGCCTATAACTACACCAAGCCCTTATCATGTGTGCGGTTGGGATTCTAGGTCAATGAAAAAGAGCCCTAGCTCAGATTTGATCACTTGGGGTGGTCCTCTGAGTGTCCTATAGCCCTTAGCGATATTGTGAGTTGTCAGTTTGTGGTTAGTTTGTAGGCCCCACTTCCTTAACTAGAGCTTAGAAGTTAGGTAATTTCATAGTAACTCCCATTCTCATGTTCACCCTGGCAGACCGGTGGAATTGATTAAATGATCTGTATGAGATATTAATGAAAATGTGCTTGAGGGTTTGTAAATTGCAAGTGTTAAAAATTGAGTTTTATGAGCCTTTATGTTAATTTCTTAAACACATTAAGCATGAATTTAAAAATATGAAATAGTAGAAACAACAAACAATTACACCATAAAAATAACCACAACACAGAAAATGATGAAGGAGTTCACCCCTCCTGGGCTACATCTCATTGGACCAACTTCCAATTGCCTGGCCCTCTTTCATTAAGCTCAAAATAATGATTACATACATTTACAGTGCTATAATGGCTTCAAAATGTGTTCTATCAGCTCCAATCAAAAATGTCCGTATAGCCTCTTTCTGCTCCAAAATTGGTCAAAAATTGAAGATTATGAGCCTTCCTCACTTCGCTCCTAATCACACCACAAATTCCCCAAAGTCCGAAACCCTCCTACAAATTCGCTTTGATTTCAACTAACCGAACAACAAATTCACGCAATTCTGCATTTTAAACCGCCCTAAATTCCGCATTTTAAACCATAATCACCGATGGTAAAATTAATTTTTTTAATTTAAAAAAAAAAGGCAATTAATCCAGTGGTTAGGGTGGCGGTGTCACATGGGTGGTTGTGCTGGCAGTTTGGGCAGTGGACTATACCTACGCGCCACTAGTTCCAGAGCCATAGTCATGATAAGCCCAGGCCCCTTACCCCGACCTCTGCCACCATTAACGTTTAAATAATGTTTGTGTCATATTCTTTAACAAGGAGCACCTTGGCCCCAACAGCTAAGACATGGCATTGTTTAATGCGAGGTTTGGAGTTCGATTCTGCGGAGGTGCAGTTTGGCATTCAAACAAATTTTGGTGTCCCCCGTGCTACCACGTGGCGGCCTCCAGTTGGGTCGCATGGCAACATGTAGTTGGACACCATCCCAGCCAATGAAAATTTGCCCACACAAAACCAATCAGGGCCTACCACTTGTTAAGCTGTGGTAGGCCAGAAATTTCAAAATTTTCAGCCAATCAGGAGAGGCCATGTGGCAGCCTTCCATTGGCCAAAAATACACAGTTAGCTATCATTTTTTTGAAAAATTTACTTGTTTGGGAAAATGAACAAAACGTTTTTCTGGGAGAATACAGTGTCAGTTTTTTGCGAAACGAGTTGCACCAGATTCAGAATAATGATATCTACATGGTCATTTCATTTCCACACCATTCC
Organism: Pinus albicaulis; assembly: GCA_034641835.2. Taxonomy (NCBI): domain Eukaryota; kingdom Viridiplantae; phylum Streptophyta; class Pinopsida; order Pinales; family Pinaceae; genus Pinus; species Pinus albicaulis. The sequence continues at coordinate 307,173,933 of CM076584.1, forward strand.
AAAAACTTTCATTTTTTATCATAATTTTGAGCACCTGATCACTCCTCCCCACTGGAATATTTTGGACCCCAAAAGATATTTTATTATTGAACATTTGGATGAGGATACAACCCCCTCACCCTTTCAGTATTAATCCACTGGAATCTACCTGAATTCAAAAATTTGAGATTTTCACGAAAATTGATCTTTTTCCCCGAATTTGGAGACCTTGACTTGTTGTTGTAGATACCATATTGCTGCAACTTCCTAGAATTTTCAAAATATCAAACTATCCTTGAAGAAACAAATATGTTCCCTCCTCAGTCATCAATCAAAGGAAACTTAAACAACTTGAATTTCTTCTCACCTCGAACAATGTCGACATGACGATGTTTAGCTTGTCTTACCTTGTGCTTGGCTCGAATCTTGATCAAATGTGATCGCCATCTCCATGCAACACCCCATTTCAAATAAAATACTTTTTGAAACCCACAAGAAGAAATTTTGAACCCAACACCCTCTTTTTAAAATTTATTTGGTGCTTTCTCTTTGATCTTTGCACTATCTTGCAATGACATCTTGTTCACATCACTGCTCAACAATGATGCATGCTGCGGAAATTTTACTGCATCTTGTTGACCTATTTTTGAAGGCAACATGTTAGACTCCTGAAACATCTTATCACAACCATTATAAACCTCAATGAAATCATAATTTTCAGTTGATGTGTCACCTTGAAAGGCCTCATTCACAACATCTTGATGGTTTAACATTAAAAAAGCATAATTTTGACTAGCATTCACAATTTTGTGCATTTGTTCAACATGCATAAGAGATGAATTCATATTCTTATTATTCACTCTAACAATGTACTCAATCCCATTCTAGAATAAGTGATACTTATTCTCATGGAGATGAAATATTTATCTCCTATCATAAAGATATGGTCTACCCAAAACAATACTAGAAATGTCAAGCGGAACAACATCAAGTTCAACTTCATCAAGAAATTTTGTAGTGATTGAAAATCTAAGTATTCACTTCCTCGTCACCTGCGATTTTGCACCCTTACATATCCAACCTAAAGTATAAGGTCTTGGATTAGGAATTCTTTTTTAAATTCAACTTCTTGACTAAGTCTTCAGAAATAAGGTTTGCTTGTGAACCACTATCAAGTAGGGTGTCAATCTTGGTATGCTTTGAAATAACTGTAACATGGAAAATCTCGATTCTTGTTTCATCATCTTGAGTACTATTGAGACAACTTGAAGAAATATTACTTTCAATTTCCTTACCTTTTAAACCCATTGTAGTGATCTTTGTTTCATCTCCTGAATCAGAACCTAAATCATGTGTTATTGTAGCAATTGTCTCGTCCTTCTCCTTGTTTCTAAGCTTTTTGGGTCTCATCTCTGGATGAGGTTTCCAGAAATGATATTCATCATGTCCATATTTCGAATAGTGTTTGCATGTGATTTTTTCTTTCTCCATCTTGATGGAAGCATTTTTCTTACCTTTACCCTTGAACTTACCCTTTCCTTTCTCTTCAAACTCAAAGATATCCTCACTTGTCTCATCTGAAAAATGTTTCCCTCTTGATTCTATATGTGTGGCATGTACACATACTTCATCTAAATTTTAAGGATTAAACATTAGAATATTATTCCTTAGGTAACTATGCATACCTCCAATTTACTTTAAAAAAAATTCTTAAGATGTCAAATCTACACTCAGAATTAGTGCTCTTCGCCTAAACTCTCTAGTATAGCTTTGCACACTTTGTCTTTTACCTTGCCTAAAGTTTTTCCAATCCATTTAACCTTTTTCATGTATGCTATGGATAAAATTTTCTCCATAAGGCAGCAACAAAATCATTCCAAGAGGTTAAGACCTTACCATGTTTCTTCATTTCCTCTGGAGTTTTGGCTTCCCACCAAATAAGAGCCGCACTTTCCAGTCTTAGTGAAGCAAGCTAAATCTTGGTGGCATCATCCTTGATCCTTTGTATCCTAAAATAAACTTAAATATGACATACCCAATTTTCTAATCTTTCATCATTTACCTCTCCATTATACATAGGCAAATAAAACTTAATTTCAAGCTTTAAAAATGGAGTTTTACCGTGACCTTCTAAAGATTATGGAGGTGATTGTGAAGGGCTTGTTGTGGAAGAAGATGATGGTAAAGATGGTGGTGATGATTATGGTGAGGAGAATGGTGGTGTCAAATATGGTTTTTCACTGTTCCCATTACCTTTTGGAGGTTTGTCTCCATCTCCTTCTTCTCCTTTTGAAGACTTATCTCCCTTTGGAATATTGGAGCTCTCACCTTGCATCTGTGTGCTTCTCTCCTCATAAAGAACTTTCACCATTCTTGTTATATCAAAGAATGCTTTCCGGAAGGATTTTTCATCCTCTGACATGCTATCAGGCTATACTTTATGTGAAATACTTTTTGAAGCTTCAACTACAATTTGAAGAAGAATTTTTGGTGGAGGTTGTGGCAAACTTTCTCTCCTTGTCCTTGACCTAACTTGAGGACTTGCAACCACAATATTCCTTCTCCTTTCTTGAGCTTCAACCTTGTGAGCATCAGAAACACTTGCCAATAATTAGATCCTCACAACAGCAAAGAAAACCAAAGCTATGATACCAAAATTGATCTATATGAGATCTTAATGAAAATGTGCTTGAGGGTTTGTAAATTGCAAGTGTTAAATTTTGAGTTTTATGAGCCTTTATGTTAATTTCTTAAACACATTAAGAATGAATTTAAAACTATGAAAGAGCATAAACAATAGAAAAATATTCCATAAAATAACCACAACATAGAAAATGATGAATGAGTTCACCCCTCCTTGGCTACGTCTGCATGGTCCAGCTTCCAATGGCTTTGCCCTCTTTGATTATGCTCAAAACAGTGATTACATGCATTTACATTGCTCCAATGGCTTCAAAACATATTCCATCATCTCCAGCACTATCAAAAATTCCTATCTAGCCTCTTTCTCCTCCAAATTTTGCCAAAAACTGAAGAATTTATGAGCCTCCCTACCTTTGTTGCTAATCACACCACAAATTCCCCAAAATCTAGAACCATCCTACAAATTCACCATGATTTCAGGTAACCGAGCAACAAATTCACACAATTTTGGGTGAAATTGTCATGTAGTTAATTTTCCCAATAACACCTTAAATCCACACTTTAAACTATAATCACCAATAGTCGAATTAATTTTTTTAATTAAAACAAATGGGCAGTTTAATCCGCCGGTCACAGTAACTGTCGACAGTTAGGGTGGTGGTGTCACATGGGCGATTATGATGGCGGTTTGGGTTGCAGCATATACCTCCACTCCCCTAGTTATAGAGCCATAGTCAAATGCAATTTTTTTTGGGGGAGCCAGGGCTAAGCCCTAACCCCTTACCTCGACCTCTACCATCATTAACGTTTAAATAATGTTTGCATCATAAGCTTTAACAAGGAGCATTGTGGCCCCAATGGTTCAAACGTGGTGTTGTTTGATGCGTGGTTCATAGTTTTATTATGCAGAGGTGAATTTTGGCATTCAAACAAATTTTGGTGACCACCGTGTTGCCACGTGGTGGCCTCCGGTTGGGGCACGTGACAGCATGTGGCTGGCCACCATCCCAAGCAATGAAATTTCACTCACACATAACCAATCAAAGCCTGCCACATGTTAAGTTGTGGTGTGCTAGAAATTTCAAATATTTTAGCCAATCAGGAGAGGCCATGTGGCAGCCTAAGACTGGCCCAAAGATACACAAGCAACTGTCATTTTTCTGAAAAAAATTGCATGTTTGGGAAAATGAACAGAACGTGTTTCCGGGAGTATATGGTGTCAATTTTCTGCGAAATGAGTTGTACTAGATTCAAAATGACGAAATCTACGTGGTTGTTCTAGTTTCACACCATTCCGACAACTTTAATTTTTTAGCATAATTTTGAGCACATGATCAATCCTCCCCACTAGAAGCTTTTGGACCCCAAAATATATTTTACTACTTATAATTTGGATGAGGTTACAACCCCCTCATCCTTCCAGTCTCAATCCACTGGAATTTTCCTGAATTCGACAATTTGAGCTTTTCACGAAAATTGGTCTTTTTCCCCAAATTTGGAGACCTTGACTTGTTGTTGTAGATACCATCTTGCTGCAATTTCCCAAAATTTGAAGAATAGAAAAAAATTATTAAAGAAACAAGCATGTTCACTCCTCAGTCGTTAATCAAAGGAAACTTAAACAACTTGAATTTCTTCTCACCTCAAACGCTATCAACATGATGATGTTTAGCTTGTCTTGCCTTGTGCTTGGCTCGACTCTTGACCAAATGTGATCTCCATCGCCATGCAGAATCTCATTTCAAAGACAATAATTTGTGAAACCCACAAGAAGAAATTTTGAACCCAATGCACTCTTTTTCAAATTTCTTTGTCTCTTTCTCTTTGATCTTTGCACTCTCTTGCACTGGCATCTTGTTCACATCACTGCTCAACAATGATGCATGTTGCTGCAACTTTACTGCATCTTGTTTACCTCTTTTTGAAGGCAACATGTTAGACTCCTGAAACATCTTATCAAAAGCATTAGAAACCTCAATGAAATTATAATTTTCATTTGATGTGTCACCTTGAAAGGCCTCATTCACAACATATTGATGCTTGAACATTAATAAAGAAAAATTTTGAGTAGCATTCACAATTCTCTTCATTTGTCCAGCATGCATAAGAGATGAATTCATCTTCTTAATATGTGCTCTAACATTGTACTCAATACCATTCTTGAAAAAGTGATACTTATTCTCATGGCGATGAAATATTTCTCTCCTATCATAAATATATGGTCTACCCAAAACAATACCAGAAATATCAAGCAGAACAACATCATGTTCAACTTCATAAAGAAAGTTTGCAGTGATTGAAAATCTAAGTATGCACTTCCTCGTCACCTGCAATTTTTCATTCTTACATATCCAACCTAAAGGATAAGTTCTTGGATGAGGAATTGTTTCTAAATTCAAATTCTTGACTAAGTCTTCACAAATAAGGTTTTTTTGTGAACCACTATCAAATAGGGTGCCAATCTTGGTATGCTTTGAAATGACTCTAACATGGAAAATCTCAATTCTTGTTTCATCATCTTGAGTACTATTGAGAGAAATTGAATAACTATTAATTGCAATATCTTTACCTTTCAAACACATTTCAATGATCTTTGTTTCATCTCCAGAATCAGAGCCTAAATCATGTGTTATTGTAGCAGTTGTCTTCACCTTCTTCTTGTTTTTAAGCTTGCTGGGTCTCATCTCTGGATGAAGTTTTCAGCAATTATTTTCATCATGTACATATTTGGAATCGTGTTTGCATGTGAGTTTTTCTTTCTCCATCTCGATGGAAGCATTTTTATTACCTTTACACTTGAACTTACCCTTTCCTTTCTCTTCAGACTCAAAGGTATCCTCAGTTGTCTCATCTGAAACATGTTTCCTCTTGCTTCTAGATGTGTGGCTTGTCCACATACTTCATCTAAATTTGAAGGATTAAACATGATAATAGTATGTCCTAAGTAACTATGCAAACCTCCTATGTACTTTAACAAATTTTCTTGAGATGTCAAATCTACACCCAAAATTAGTTCTCTTCTCCTAAACTCTTGAGTATAGCTTTGCACACTTTGTCCTTTACCTTGCCTAAAGTTTTTCCAGTCCATTATAGCCTTTTACATGTATTCTAATGGATAAAATTGTCTCCTTAAGGCAACAACAAAATAATTCCGAGAGGTTAATACCTTACCATGTTTCTTCATCTCCTCTTGAGTTTTGGCTTCCCACCAAATAAGAGCCGCACTTTCCAATCTTAGTGAAGTAAGCTAAATCTCGGTGTCATCATCCTTGGTTCTTTGTATCCTTCAATACACTTAAAATTGGCGTGCCCAATTGTCTAATATCTCAGCGTTTACCTCTCTATCATACATAGGCAAATCAAACTTAATGTGAAGCTTTAAAAATGGATTTTTACCATGACCTTTTGAAGATTGTGGACGCGATTGTGAAGGGATTGTTGTGGAAGAAGATGATGGTGAAGTTGATGTTGAGGATGGTGGTGTGGAGAAAGGTGGTGTAAAAGATGGTTCTTCTCCATTCCCATTACCTTTTGGAGGCTTGTCTTCGTATCCTTCTTCTCCTTTTGAAGACTTATCTCCCTTTGGAATATTGGAGCTCTCACCTTGCATCCTTGTGCTTCTCTCCTCATAGAGAAATTTCACCATTCTTGTCATATCAAAGAATGCTTTAGCATTCCTGGAGGCTTTTTCATCCTCTGACATAATATCAGGCTCCCCTTGATGTGACATACTTGATGAAGCTTCAACTAAAATTTGAGGAAGAATTTGTGGTGGATATTGTGGAAAACTTGCTATCCTTGTTCTGGACCTAACTTGAGGAGTGCAACCACAAGATTTTTTTCTCTTCGCTTGAGCTTCAACCTTGTAAGCATTAGAAACACTTGAAAATAATTAAATCCTCACACTAGCAAAGAAAACCAAATATTTGATACCAAAATTGATCTGTATGAGATCTTAATGAAAATTTTCTTGAGGGTTTGTAAATTGCAAGTGTTAAAATTTGAGTTTATGAGCCTTTATGTTAATTTATTAAACACATTAAGCATGAATTTAAAACTCTGAAAGAGCAGAAATAACAAACAAATACATCATAAAAATAACCACAACACAACAAATGATGAATGAGTTCACCCCTCCTTAGCTACGTCTCCTTGGTCCAACTTCCAATGGCTTGGCCCTCTTTGATTATGCTCAAAACAGTGATTACATACATTTACAGTGCTCCAATGGATTCAAAACGCATTCACTCAACTCCATCACTATCAAAAATGCTGGTCTAGCCTCTTTCTTCTCCAAAATTTGTCAGAAACTAAATAATTTATGAGCCTCCCTACCTTTGCTTCTAATCGCACAAAAAATTCCCCAAAATCTTGAACCGTCCTACAAATTCGCCATGATTTTAGCTAACCGAGAAACAAATTCATGGAATTTCGAGTGAATTTGTCAGGCAGTTAATTTTCCAATAATGCCTAAAATCCACATTTTAAACTATAATCATTGGCGGCCGAATTAATTTTTTTAATTAAAAAATGGCGATTTAATCTAGCGGTCATGGTAATCATCAGCGATTAGGGTGGTGGTGTCACATGGGTGGTTATGGTGGTGGTTTGGGTGGCAGCCTATACCTTCGTGCCCCTAGTTCTAGAGCCATAGTAATATGCAATTTTGTTTGGGAGGGTCGAGGCTAAGTTTTGACCCCTTACCCTGACCTCTGTCACCGTTAACATTTAAATAACGTTTGTGTCATCAGCTTTAACAAGGAGAATTGTGGCCCCAACGGTTCATACGTGGCGCTGTTTGATGCGAGGTTCAGAGTTCGATTCCGCAGAGGTGCAATTTTGCATTCAAATAAATTTTGGTGGCCCCATGCTACCACGTGGTGGCCTCTGGTAGGGCCACATGGCAGCATGTGGTTGGCCACCATCCCAACCAATGAAAATTCTCCCACACAAAACCAATCAGGGCCTGCCACATGTTAAGTTGTGGTATGACAAAAATTTTGAATTTTTTAGCCAATCAGGATAGGACATGTGGCAGCCTACCACTGGCCCAAAATACACAGTTAGCTGTCATTTTTTTTTAAAACTTGTTTGTTTGGGAAAATAAACAGAACACGTTTCTGGGAGCATATGGTGTCGATTTTCCACGAAATGATTTGTGTCATATTCATAACAATGATATCTACGCGATCATTCTAGTTCCACACCATTCCGACAACTTTCATTTTTAGCATAATTTTGAGCGCCTCATTAGTAAATGTGGGAAGGGGCGATTGAGAATTGGTATCAGAGCTTCCAAGTTCAAATAGTTGGACTGGATGGGATGGATGTGATTGTTGTGTTTGCATGTATGATTTTCTATGTGTCTATCATGCATGCATGTTGGTTATTTATTGTGATGGTCATTGTTGTAGTTTGCATCATTATGACGACGTCGGTACGATGTTGATGTTGAGACAAATGATATGTTGATTTCATTATATATACATATGTTGTGATAATCCGGATTGACTGTAGATGAGATAGCCTCCCATGAACTTCACTAAGGTATGTTGGATTATGTTTATATTTAATTATCTAGCATGGTATGTTTGTAGAAAGAATATAAGAGATGGCAATAAAAATGGTGGATTAGAGTTCACGTGATTCTCCTTATAGATCATATGAGTGGAAAAGAGATGAGTACTCCCCTGACATAGCAAATAGCTTGAGAAGCTTGAAGGCAAAGATCAAAAGCCATAAACTGGATTGTGACAGGATAATTCAGTCACTGGAAAGACTTTCCAGAGCATAGGAAAAAGCAAACAGAGGTCAATGGAATGATTCTTCAGGGCTTATCAGATTTGCAAAGACAAGGACAACCATAGATTATTTATGGACCAGAAGAAAGGACTAATGGGGCATATGGTAGCATTTCTCATGGTGGGCACAGGTCGGACAGGGATGATAGATTCAAAGGTGGAAAATGGATGGATACACCTGACATGAGAGGTAGTGTTTATGGGTTCTATTCTGGTTCTAGATTAGAGGGACAGCGTGGTCATCATGATTACAGGAATAATGATATTATAGTTCTAGTTCTTCTCTACAATCATATTCTTTTAGTTCTTCTCTACAATCATATCGAGGACCTCCTATTCTCATGGGGAAAATTCTGCAGTTGAAGCAACTGGATAAGGAAGAGTGCAATTCAAAGATGGTTTTTTGAGAATGTCTTGCATATTTCAAGGATTTCTGTGAATATTATTTTATTGTATCGGATGACACACACTGACACCATAAGGAAAGTAGAATTTATCCTAGATTTCGTGAGAATTTATGATATGAAAACCAAATTGAATATTTCATCAGGCAAGGTAAATGATCAATCTCGTTTGTATACACTTTTTGATTTTGTTGCTCACTCAGATTCTATTTTGCTACTTACGCATGCAAAAGAAGAAAGTAGGATTTGGCATGAGAAATTTTCACACTCGAATTTCACATACATGAAACAATTTATCAATAAAGGAATGGTTAAATGATTGTCAACCATTGAATTTTCAAATGGTTTTTCTAATGGATGTGCTCTTGGAAAGCATTTACAAGACAAGTTCGAGAAGGGGCATGCACAGAGAACCTCTTCACCTTTGGAGCTTTTACAAAATGACCTCATAGGTCCATTTCTAGTAACTTAAATGAGAAAAGAAATATGTGTTGTCATTTATGGATGATTACACGAGATTCACTTGGGTTTACTTCTCGAAACTCAAGTTTGAAGTTTTTCAGCATCTAAATATTTTCAGAGAACATGTGGAAAGTAAGTCTAGAAAACACATAAAAATATTCCACATAGATAATGGTAAGAAATATGTCAACAAAGATATCTGGAATATTTGTAATGAAGCGGGCATATAGATGCTACATACAATTATTTACACTCCGCAACGAAATAGGGTGGTCAAGAGGAAGAATAGATCTTTGGAAGAGATGGCCAGTTGCATGTTGCATACAAGATATTTTCCATCAAAATTGTGGGTTGAAGTTATCAATTGTGCTTCACACATCCAGAATAAATCCCCTCATAAATATGTCATTGGAAAAATACCATTTTAGGCTTAGAACTACATGCAACCTGAAGTCAGTAATTTCCACATTTTCAGATCTCAAGCATGAGCTCGCATTCCTACATAGAAGAGAAAAAATCTGGAGCTTCAAAGCAAGGCATGCATGTTTGTTGGATATTTTGATGAAGTCAAATGGTATAGATTGCTTCATATCAACATTGAAGAGCTATTTATTGAAAGGATTGGAAATTTTAAAGAAGATGCTTTGCATGCACCATCGGATGAACCTATTACAAAGCTTCCCTCACTACTAGTTGATAAGTATGCAGATGATACTTCACATCAGAATTATGATCTAGATGAGCCTTTTCCTGCGATAACTGTTGGACCACTAGTTTTTTATCATCAAGATAGTATTTCCTCATGCACTTTATAATATTTTCGGCCACCTTCAGCATAAAAATGGTGCAACATGAGTGATATCTTAGATGATCCCGCCACTATATCTTAGTTTGAGAAAGCTCCACAAGAAATCTTATCTATGGAGCCATAAATTGTCATGCACGCTTATGTGATGCATGCATCTGATCCACAAACTTATGCAGAAGTAGTTGGACTTCCTAAATTGGAAGCAACTATGAATGAGGAATACAACTCTCTAAATTATAACCATACTTGAGACCTAGTTATGTTACCTTGAAATTGTAAACTTGTCACGTGCAAGTGGGTTTACAGGACCAAGAAAGTAGCATATAGAAAATTTAGTAGATATAAGGCATGGTTGGTGGCGAAAGGTTTTCATCAAGTACATGGTGTTGACTATGATGATAATTTTTCTCCAGTAGAAAAAAGGGATTCCATTCGACTAGCTCTCTCCATTGCAACAGAAATATAGTGGGAGGTGCATCATATGGAATTGAATAATTCCTTTCTTCATGGTGATATCGAGGAGGAAATATACATGGAGAAACCCCAGGGATAGATGCAAAATTCATCTTTGGTATTCAAACTAAAGAAATCTCTCTATGGCCTCAAGTAGGCACCTAGAGCGTGGTATGCAAAGATGGAATCCTATTTGTTATCTCAAAATTTTGTACATTGCAAATCTTATTCCAATGTTTATTTTTTGAAGGAAATTGACTCCTTGTTCATCACATTACTCTATGTAGATGATATTTTGATAACATGTAGTTTCTTTTCTGCCATTGTTGAGATTATAACTGCATTGCATAAGTGGTTTTCTATGACAGACATGGGCTTGCTAAATTTTTTCCTTGGGCTAGAGATCAATCATAATGGTTATGGGATTACCATTTCTCAACCGAAGTATGATAGAGATATCAATATAAAAATTAAATATTTTATTCGCATGTTACATTTTTAGGAAGATTATGAAAATCTCAAAAGATGAAAGAGCTGATATCAGAAATATGTCAGTAGGAATGTCAAAAAAGGTGTAGAAGGAGATGGTCAAAGAAATGGACAAAATTGCATTGCAGGAAGAGTCATCTCAACAACAACGTGCTTCAAATGTAATATATAATCATTGAATTTTTCGATCATTAGGTACAATAAATAAACAATTTAGCATTAAATATTAATTCTCAAGAATTTTCTTGCATAAAAGAAAAGAAAATGGAACCCATTCAGCACATAAAACAGGACGACAAGGAAGAAAAGCGTTGATATCTAAGTTTGTGAGTAATTGTTACTTCCTTATAACAACTTAACTAGATTTCATTTTTGTGTTTTTTAAGTTGTTTTACAAAAATCATCATTGAATGTCTTCAAACAGGTGCTAACATACAAAGAAGAAACATCAGACAAATTGATTGAAATTGGTTTAAATATGGGTTGTGAGTATATGTTGGCATATCATAAATTAATTGTAGAATTTGTAAGCATCTATCGATCTTGTTTTACTTAGCTCCATCTATAATTAATAGAACAAAAAAATCTTTTATATTAAATATATGATTTGTTATGGGGTATAAAACTTGCAGGAAACAAAGCATGGAACTGCGCCAACAGATGAAATTTTGAAAGATGGCATGGTACATGGTTTTGAAAGAATGTGTATAGTTTATGAGTCAGTTGTTGCTATGGTACGTCATTTTTTTTCTTCGATTTACATTGATGTATATTATTTAATATTGCAATTTTCATTATTCTCACTAATGTATATACACTCATTTCAGTTTATTTTTATGCTTGTAGATGGAAGGTGAAGAAGAAGAAAACAATCAACACTGTGAACAAAACATTCCTGAAAATAACCCAAGGCATGGAAGTAGCTCTAACAGTGACAGCGGTTCAAGCGAAGAATGATGATCACTATGTTTGGATATCAAAGCAAGGTGTTGTATTTAATGTAATGGACATAGTGTCCCAATTGAAAGACAAAGGGATACCAATAACTGTCCCATTTTGTATGATAAAGATTGTCTTATTCATATATAATATATATCATAAAATGTGTTTTAATTTATTCTATTGCGTTCTCCATTGTCGTTCTCAAATGCATTAATAAAAATTTAATTCATATGAATATTGTTATGAGATATATGTGTCAACTTTTGATGAATAATGAATTTTAAAAAACCACAATAATTATGATATGATATAACAAATTAATCCAAACATCACATTCAAATGCATTAATAAGAATTTAATTAATATGAATATTGTTATAAGATGTGTCGAATTTTGATGAATAATGAATTTAAAACAATCAAAATAATTTCACTATCACAGGTCGATGTTTCTAAGAAATACAAAATGAAAACCGGTGTGTGTCAGTAACTGTACACCGGTGCGTTTGTATTAAGAAGCGCGCCGGTGCGTTTGTATGAACTATGAGCACCGAAAAAACACCAAAACCAATTAAAAATATCAGTGCATTTGTGTGGCATGACGCACCAGTGCATTTATGTGTCTATATGCACCGAGGCCGTTGTACGATCTATGGGCACCACATGAATACCGATACCAATTATAAATCTCGGTACGTTTGTGTGATACTGCGCACCAGGGCGTTTAAGTGTCTATAAGCACTAGTGCATTTGTACGACCTATGGGCACCGCACGAATACTGATACCAATTATAAATCTCGGTGCCTTTCTATGATACTGCACACTGGTGCGTTTCTATACGTCTACGCCTCAGTGCGTTGATACGACCTATGGGCACCGCACAAATCCCAAGACCAATTAGAACCGCCCCGTGCGTTGTATCACCAAAACTACACCCGGTGCAGTTTTATACCTTAACGCGTCGGTGCATTTTTCTTCGACTGCCCCGGGGCGCCTTATATATGTACGCACCGGTGTGTTCAAGTCATAGTAGCACACCGATGAAAAAAACATCCGTGATAACCTCCAGCCATCCTTTTTTTTAGTTGTGTTGAAATTTCGTTAAAATCTCTACCAAAACCACCGTAACCATAAACGGATGTTGTAGAAAATGTTTTTTTGACAATTTTGACCAATTTTATAACACTAAAAACCTCCTTTATAACCTCTGCTAGAGGATCTTTTCCTTGTAGTGATAAAACTAATATTGATATTAAAATATTAATATTACTATTAAATATAATATTAATATTATTAAATTTAATAACAAGGTGAAATCTATGAGAAAACTTGCGATGTTGTTATGGGTTCCCCTCTTTTCCCTATTCTCCCAAACTTATTTATGGAAGATTTTGAAAGTAAGGCCTTAGCCTCAGCTCAATTTCACCCTAAAAAGTGGAAGAGGTTTATGGATGACACTTGTGTCGTATGGCCCCATGGTCGTGAGAAGTTAGAGCTATTCCTATGCCACCTGAATTCCCACTCAGATTCCATTAAGTTTACGACTGAAGTTGAGGTGGACGAGTGCCTCCCTTTCCTGGACATCCTTCTCTCTAAAATAGATGATGTTTCCATTTCTCACCAAGTTTTTCGCCAGAAAACTCACACTAAACAATATCTTCATACTGGTTCTCATCATTTTCCTGCCCATAAATTTGGTGTTCTCTGCACTCTGGCTACCCGTGCTTTGAGAATTTCCGATGACGACCACTTGGAGTCAAATAGATCTCATCTTCTTGATGTCTTTGAAAATAATCGATATAGTAGATCATAGGGCCTTAAAGCCTTTCAAAAAGACTATAAAGGGTTAAGTGGAAAAACTGCTCGCGAGGATCCTATCTCCAAGGTTAATCTCTCGTTTATCCAAGGAACCACAGACATGATTGTTCATGTCCTTAGAAGGAATAATGTCTCCTCGTTCAAACCTCTCTGTACTATTATAAATTCTCTCAGTTCTGTCAAGGACCCTGTCAACCCTAAGGACAAAAAAGGTGTTTACCTCGTTCCTTGTTCCCGTGGTATACCCTATATTAAAGAAACGGGATGGTCCATTAAGAAGATAATCGAGGAGCATGTTGCAGACATTAGGCGCAATAGTTCACACACATCTGCTCTGGCGGAACATGTGGAGAAATCCTGTCAGCATGTCTGTATTGAGGATTCCAAGGTCATTGCTAGGGTTGATCATTTCCATCATAGGAAGCTTAGAGAAGCTATTGAGATTGAGACGCATGCTAAGAATCTCAACATTGATGATGGGTTGAAATTAAGTAAGAGTTGGACTCCGGCTCTCTCTATGTGATTCCTTCCCCTCTCGCATGGATTCTTAGCGCATTAGGTTTTTTAGTCTTTTTCTTAATTTATTTCCCTATTTCTTATTTTCTTCCCCTTCCTATTTCTTATTTTCTTCCCCATGTTATTTATTTAGCCTTATTATTTATTATTATAGTATTTTTTTAATTTTTTAATATGTTTATTAATATTTTGATATATTCCTAACCCCTTTACCCTTATAAAAAAATTTACATCCATTTATTTGGCATATATACTTCGAATTTCCCATAAAAATGATATTTTTATTATTATAATAACACATTTTTTATGAATATAATTCTTTTGGTATTACTTAATGATTATTGGTTGAAATTAACCTAATTAATAAATTTTTCTCGTCAACTGATTGGAATAACTAATTAACTAAATCACCTAATTCGCCAATGGCTATCTCTAGGCAATGATGCATCCATACTATTTATTCATGAAGATCGATTAACTTTCTCACCTTGTCATGAGGATGAACCACATAGTTGTTTTGAAATGCTTACCAAATCCTAATGATCTGATTAATCCGAAAGACATGATACTACATTATGGATCACAAAAGTATTAGATCTTACAAATTTGTATTAGTACAATATTAAATTTAATATAATATTCAATTTTATATATGTGTGTGTGTGTGTGTGTGTGTGTGTGTGTGTGTGGAGGGAAGAACAAAGACATAGAGTGTTAGAGGTGAAGAGATGCAAGGAGTCACAACGGAGAGACTGTGTTAAACCAGCTTAGATCTGTGTAACACCAGATTTATCATGGGGAGAGGGATCAAATCCCTGGAGGTGAAAACCTTCTTTTCAGAGAGTAAAAATTAAGGAAAAGTTTGCACCTCGAAGGAGTTAAAACTAGCTTAGATCTATGTAACACTGGATTTATCATGGGCAGAGAGGGATCAAATCCCTGGAGGTGAAAACCTTCTTTTTTTAGTGTAGAACTTAAGGAAAAAATTTCACCTCGAAAGATTATGTGGAGAAAGTTGTGGGTTTTAACCCTGAACAGAAATTATCTACATACGAATCTTATAACAGAAAATAAACAATAGCGAGAGCATAAAACATAAAACAGATAAACACAGAGATTTTCCCATGGATCCCAAATTGGGACGACCAGCTTGATTTTTCATTATATTCCTTTTAGTGTTACAACACATATATATACATGCCGAAGCATACATAAACCCTGGATTAGAACATAATCGTAGTTCCCTTGACCAGATCTACAAAAATACCAGGGGCCGAAAACCATCATGCCCCAATACCATGTGCAAAACCATGGACACGGACTACCCACTGGAAATTAAGGACCAAAAATTTTCGCCGGGGCGCTGCCCCGAACCCCGACAGGGGGGGCTACCGCCCCCCCTGTGACCCCCCGTTGCACCCAGCGCAAAGTGGAGGCTATCGCCCCCCCTACACGTGCTTATTCATGGAAAGAATATAACACATACCCAACAAAAACTTCGCACAATGTAACCATGTGCCTTTTATACAAATAATCACGGCTAAATATGTAGATTCCTTTTATCGTTCTCTTAAAGCTACTACAATTGGAGGTCAATCTACGCATTGTTGTTGACGTCGAAAGGGAGCTTTTGAAAGTTAGTGTGAACATCTCAAGTAAAAATTCCAAACAGCAAGAACCATTTTCAACACCAAGTGAGAGGAGATTCAAACTACTTTTCAACAGTATTTGACTTGGTCAATTTATTAAGATTTGTCACTTTAGATAATCATTTATAGATTTAAAATAATTTCTATAAATCATGGTGCCTTGCATATATATATTTGTTTTCCTTCCTTTTTCAACACACCATTCTTAACCAATAGTAGAGTAATGGAGTTCATTCTCCTTTTTTTCACAAAGTTCTTGAGTTAGTCCTCCTTTGTAAATTTTCGTAGTATGTTCTATGCTTGATGCAACTTTACTTTTTATTTCCAATATAAAACAGCAATCACATAAACAAGAAAGTAAAATGCTGATAGAACATACCAATAGATCGACAGAAGACAAGCGAAAAATGCACTTAACTTGATCAGCAAAATATATGTGTTGTGGTGCGTTACGGCGGTCAACGTGATGCTTCAACTAGCAAAGTCTCAATACATTCAGCCAACCAGAAGTGTCACACAACCCTCTCGGACAACTATATCAGTGAACCCAAAGTCAACTAAATTCAACGTTGTCCTAGTCAATGATCAACGCAAAACAATAGCAGCAAAAATTCAACACAACCCAATCAAAGTCAACGGTCAACCTCAATTTCTGTGCCAATAATTGCGAACTGCGAAAATCTGAATTATGACCAAGATTGGGGTCAGTTTGACCATGCGTTGACCAAATTCAACGTTGGTCAACTCTGCGCTAAAAACCCTAGGTCGAAAACAGAAATTCTCCTTGCTGCAATTTCCCCACGTGTGGAGAAGAAGAGACTCCAAGTGATGATCAAACCAATCAGATGAGGAGAGAGAATGTGTGATGATGGATGAGTGAAAATGACCTCCAACGTTGACCTATTTATATCCATCAATGAGGGTGTGTGACACAATTGCTGGGGCTTCAAGCCTACGTTTCATTTCTGGCCGACCTGCACATATTTTGAAAAAATTCAAAATAAATTTTCTGCTCATCGGATCAAGATGATCTTTAGATTGATCTTCCACCTCTCCAAAAGAGGAATCCAATAAAAATATTGGCATCTTCATCTGAGCATCACGACATGGAATTTGGACATAGTTGTCCAAATTTAACACTCCCTCTCAACTAGGGAGAACTCCATCCACCTGTGTCATCCAAACATCGTGCGTCATCCTGTCATAACTTTCTTTGTTGACTTCTTTATTTTAGAACAAAAGAGGGTCAGTCACAAAGACATCATTCCCCGCTGACAGATTCAGCCCAGAGGTCTGAAACCTCTATAGGACTCAAAAGAGTCTCATACCAACCTGAAGTTGGTTTACCTAACTGAAGTCAGTTGGAGGTCTGAAACCTCACTAGAATTGATCCCAAATCAAGTGGTTGGATACGTGCCATCCTAGACATAGAGAATACGGAAATCTCTGATGCGTCCATCGGTCTTTGCTACTAGTCTCTAGCTTTTCCCACCTCACTAGCCAAATGAGAGGTACTTCCCATGAGTCCGGGACTCAATGGGGCAGGATGCATACGGGGCATGAATCATGAGACGTGAACCAACTCAACATCATAATGGTGGGGTAGAAGCACGCCAACAAGGTTCGGCAAGCCTAGCCCTGTGGTTGCTTATAGCTCCAAAAAGCAATCCCCAAAGCCCCCCAGAGCTCCGAGAGCTCATCGTCCAACAGGACCCTCAGCATAGGGTCGTTCCACGATACCAAGATTCTCATGGAAGGTTAGGAACTTGACCTTCCCCAAGGGCTTTGTGAGAATGTTCGTGACCTGCTCATCAGTTCCTATATGATCGAGCCTTATGGCACCTTGTTGTACCATATCCCGGATAAAGTGGCACCTGATATCAATATGCTTGGATCGATCATGGAACATAGGATTCTCGGACAACCAAATCTCACTCTGGTTATCACAGAGTATCATGGTGGTATCTAGCACATGCCCGAACAGCTCACTGAAGAGCTTTCACAACCAAACTGCTTCACAACAGGCCATACTTGTTGCAATGTATTCGGCCTCAGCGGTGCTCAAAGCCACCGACTTCTGCTACCTGCTCATCCAAGATATCAAAGCAGACCCAAGTGAGAAGCAGCATCCTGATGTGCTTTTGCGATCCACCACACTGCCAGCCCAATCGGCATCAGTATATCCATGGAGTGTCACGCTCCTAGCAGTGTATCTCATCCCATGGAGTGTCACGCTCCTAGCAGTGTATCTCATCCCATGGTTTATCATGCCCCGAAGATATCTCAATAGATTCTTGGCACCAACCCAGTGAATGTGATGAGGATCAACCATGTGTTGACTCAAAACATTCACTGCAAAACATACCTCCGGACGGGTGTTCACTAAGAACATCAAGGCCCTTAAAAGTTGACGATACTTAGTAGGATTTACTAGCACAAGCCCAACAGCACTACCACTCAACTTCTTAAAGTTGAGCTCCATCGGTGTCGACACGGACTTACAGTCCACCATTATAAATCTTTCCAGAAGCTTCACAATATATTTTCCTTAAGAAAGGAAAATCTCGCCGGGTCTTTGCCGGACCTCCAGTTCTAGGAAGTAATGCATCAGTCCTAGGTCCTTCATCTCGAACTCAGTAGCGAGCTCCCTCTTACACTGATGAATGAGAGGGTCAACACCTGTCAGGAAAAGGTCGTCCACATACAGCACCAAAATGAGAGGCTTTTCTCTATCAGCCTTGAACTAAAGGTTCGGATCAGCATTACTACAAGTGAAGCCTAGCTTCATCAAGTAGCTATCTATCCTCTCGTACCAAACTCTGGGTGCTTGCTTCAACCCATAAAGGGCTTTCTTCAACCTGCAAACAAGTGTGTCCCGATCCTAGACTTCGAACCCCAGAGGTTTCTCAACTTACACCTCTTCCTTTATTGCACCATGCAAAAATGTGGTCTTCACATCCATCCTTGCGTAGTAGCAAGCGCTATGATAGATCAGATGGTGGTATATCGAGCCACAAGTGAAAATATATCATCATAGTCTACGCCTTCCTTTTGAGAGAAGCCACGGGCAACGAATCTTTCCTTGAACTTTTCAGCACTACCATCAGATCCATGCTTGATCTTATAGAGCCATTTCGAGGTGACAACTGCTTTTTCCTCCGGTCTTGGAACCACATCCCAGACATCATTCTTCATAATGGACTCATATTCTTCATGCATAGCATCCTTCCAGACTTGATGCTTTACATCTTCCTCAAAATATCCAGGCTCATATTGTACGATTGTACTCATGGCTACTAGATACCCTTGGTATCTATTCAGCTTCTTTCTTTCATGGAATGTCCCCCTTGGGGCCATATATCTCTCGGCATCCTCGAGAGTGTCCCTGAGCCATGATGGTTTTCTCTTCATTGAAGGAGGTGGATCAATAGGGTCCATCGGTCCTTCAACATCGAGCATCATCTCATCATTCGGTTCTTGTTGATTAGCAGGCCTTGCTTCATGATCTTCCTCAGATCTCGGAAGATTGATTACTTTCCTCAGATAAGCATCTTCGTCAAAGGTAACATCGTGGCATATCTCTATTTCCCTTTGACCAGGCACATAGACTCTATAGGCCTTCGAAGTTTTGCTAGAGCCCACAAACATTCCCTTCTTTCCAAAAGCATCCAGCCTGCTCCTCTTTTCCTTCGACACATGAAAATAAACGGGACATCCAAAAACTCTAAAATTTGAGACGTCAGGTTTCTTACCAGAGAAAACCTCTTCGAGAGTTTTAGAGTCCATAGCGGAATGCGGGCATCGGTTTTGTATGTACACGGTAGTGTTTGTAGCTTCTCCCCACAGAGAATTCGGAAGACCTTAGTCACATAGCACGGCACAGGCAGCTTCCACAATTGTCATGTTCTTTCTTTCAGCAACGCCATTCTGCTCAGGATTATAGACAGTTGTGGTCTCCCTCTTGATGTGAGCTTCTCTGCAAAAGTTCTTGAGCTCGTTTGTCTCATATTTAGTGCCATTATCGGTCCTCAATATCTTGATCTTCTTCCCTGTTAGATTTTCTACCAAGGATTTGAAGGTACGGAACCACATGAAAGCCCCATCCTTCTTCTTTAAGAAATATATCCAAGTTTTGCAAGAGAATTCATCTATGAACATCATATAATAAGAACATCCTCCCAAGGATGTCACAGGTAGCATACCAGACAAATTAGAAAGTATTAATTATAAGACATCAAATGTCTTTGTGACACTTGAGGGGAAAGGTCCCCTTGTATGCTTTCCTTCGGCACAACCCTGACATACACCTTCATGATCGTTTGAGAACTCAGGCATCCCCGTCACCACCTTCCTTGCTTCGAGAAGGGCTTTGTAATGAAGGTGTCCAAACCTCTGGTACCATAGTTTAGTCTGTCGGATAGTATGACATGTCATTGCTCCTAGTGGACTTCCTCCAACCTAGTAGAGTGTATCAACTCTAAACCCAATCATGATAGCTTCCTTGAAACTCTTCTTCCAGATGCACACCTTCCCATCAATGAATGCCACATTGAAACCCTTGTCTTCCATGGCTGAAATAGACACAAGGTTCTTCTTCAAATCAAGTACATATAGTACATCTTGCAAGCGAAGGACTTAACCTTGAGACAAGTGGAGGGTCACAGTCCATGTCCCTTTCACGGAATATGTGGCATTATCTCCAAGGATAATTTTCAGATTAACATCCTTCTCAACCATATCAAAAAGTGCTTCATTGAACCCAGTGATGTGCCTTGAGGCACCACTATCTATCAACCAAACATCCATAGTGTCGGGTGGAGATGCAGTGGAGAAGAAAGATACCAAAATGAATTCATTTCTTTTATCATCAACAACATTTGATTCCTCATACCTGTAATTTCTCGACCTTTTGTAAGGTTTCCCATTTCCACCAGAGGGAGCCTTACTCTTTCCTTTGAACCTGTTGTTCCTTTGATTGTCATTCCTCTGGTTATTGTTGTCGTCATCATCATCATCGTGAGAATCCTTCTTGAAAGGACATTCTCTAGCATAGTGGTCGGTCTTGTGACATGTGTAACATTTGCCTTTCTTTTCTTGGGCCTCTGCTCTTCCTTCGTTCCTCGAACCACCAAAGTTCTTCTTAGCATGAGCAGTGAAGGCAGCGTTTCCTTCATTTTCATATTCCTTCATCCTTGTCTCTTCTTGTACGCATCTCGATAATACTTCGTCAAAATCAGGTATCACATTGTTATTGAGAATGGTAGTCTTGAATACATGCCATTCGGAGAAGAGACCTCCAAGTGCGGTGAGAACCATTTCTCAATCAGTTATTGTCTCCCCAATGGCCAGAAGATTATTTCTGATTTAAATCAATTTTAGAAAATATGATTGAACGGATTCATCCCTGTCTTTCTTCAGATTCTTCAGTTGGTTCTTGAAGAAAGGGACTTGATTTGCATTGTTGGCCTTGAACATGTTGACCAACTTATCATACATCTCCTTGGATGTGCCCAGCTCAAAGATGTCGGCTACTAGACTCTTATGGATTGAATCCCGGATCATCAACTTTGCTTTAATTTCCCCCTTCTTATATTTTGACTTGGTGGCAATATGTGCAATGGATGGAAGCTCTTGGATTTTACCCTGCACATAGTCCATGACATCTTGGTCTTCCAACATAAGATCCAAAGTCATCTTCCAGGCATGGAAGTCTTCCTTCCCAGTCAATTTGTCATTAGCTTTAAAGTCATTGTAGTTTGAGGTACCCATACTCTTCTTCGGTGATTGCTAAAAACTTGGGCTTTGTCTTCACCTCAGCTCTGATACCATGTAAAATTTCGTAGATGTTCTATGTTTGATGCAACTTTACTTTTTATCTCCAATATCAAACAGCGATCACATAAACAAGAAAGTAAAATGCTGATAGAACATACCAATAGATCGACATAAGACAAGCCAAAAATGTACTTAACTTGATCAGCAAAATATGTGTTGTGGTGCGTTACGATGGTCAACATGATGCTTCAACCAGCAAAGTCTCAATACGGTCAGCCAACTAGAAGTGTCACAACCCTCTCGGACAGCGATATCAGTCAACCCAAAGTCAACATTGTCCTTGTCAACACAAAACATCAGCAGCAAAAATTCAATGCATTCCAGTCAAAGTCAATGGCCAACCTTGATTTCTGTGCCAATAAATGCAGACTACAAAAATCGAAATTTTGAGCAATATTGGGGTTAGTTTGACCATGCGTTGACCAAAGTCAACGTTGGTCAACTTTGCACTGAAAACCCTAGGTCGAAAACAAAAATTCTCCTTACTGCAATTTTCCCACGTGCAGAGAAGAAGAGACTCCAAGTGATGATCGAACCAATCAGATGAGGAGAGAGAATGTGTGAATATGCATGAGTGAAAATGACCTCCAATGTTGACCTATTTATATCCATTAGTGAGGGGTGTGTGACACCACTGTTGGGGCTTCAAGCCTACATTTCATTTCTGGCCGACCTGCACATATTTTGAATAAATTCAAAATAAATTTGTTGCTCATCGGATCAAGATGATCTTTAGATCGATCTTACACCTCTCTGAAAGAGCAATCCAATAAAAATATTGGCATCTTCATCTGAGCATCACAACATGGAGCTTAGACCTAATTGTCCAAATTTAACATCATTAGTGCTCTAAAACTTTTGATCTTTAAATTACGTAAATTATTATGTTATATTTTTGATATATTGATTTACAATATATATATTTATGAGATTCATGATATAAATAAATTATTATGTTATATTTTTAAAACTATATATGATGTCTTACACATCTTTTTTTTCTTTTCTTCCCTCTTTCTTTTTCACAAAATACCATTCTTGACAAATAATGAAATTCAAGAGTTAATCCTGCTTAAGTAAAAGAGTAATGGAGTCAGTTCTCCATTTCCACGAAGTTCTTGAGTTAGTCCTCCTTAGTGCTCTAAAACTTTTGATATTTAAATTAAGTAAATTGTTGTGTTATCTTATGTTTTTGATATATTGAATTACAATATATATCATATTTATGAGATTTATGATGTAAGTAAATTTTTATATTATATATATATATAATGTTTATGAGATACGCTATACATGATAGTAATAGTGTAAATTGTGTTTTTTTCAATTTTAAAAAAGAAATAGAAAAAAATTATAAAATTAAAAAGATCAATATTATATACACATCTAAAAATATATTTGTGTAAATTATGTTCTTTTTAATTTTGAAAAAAAAATATAAAAAAATTATAAAATTAAAAATATCAATATTATGTATGCATCTATATATATTAATTATTTTTTTATTTTTAACATTATAAAATTATTTTTAATTTTAATTTTTTTCAATATTATAAAGATAAAATTAATAATAATAATAATAATTAAAATCAAATTATAAAGATAAAAATAATAATAATAATAATAATTAAAATCAAATTAAAAATCACTTAATTCGATTTATTAACATTTATTAAATTATTTTATAAATTCTTTATTTAATATTAACATTTATTACATTATTTTATAAATTCTTTATTTAACTTGTAAATTGTTCAAATATTTTTAATTTAGAAATATTTCTTAACATTTTTTTTTCTAAGTTGGTCTAATCTATTAATTATGAAACATAATGTACATGGCGACACTGCCCTCCAGAATCGCTCAACTAACCAATTCTGGAGGGGGTTTTAGTCAAAAAATCAAAAACTTGACCACTCCTCTCAGGGAAACCGGCCCAAAATGTGCTGCCCACTGTGGGGAAACCAGCAATGTTCAAAGACCTTCCAGAGTTTGACAAAAACATCCCAACATACAACTTGCTTAGAAAACACAACAAAACATGAAAATTGACCAAAACTAGATAAGGAAGCATGTCCTTTCTGGGGTTGAGCAGCATGTTAGGTGTCTTTTTCTGTTGGAGGGGACTCCTCCACAATGAGACATATGTAATCCTCAGACGCGTCGTTGTCTTTCTTGGATTGTTGTGTTGTAGGCGAAGATGCAGTGCATGCTTCACTGCTTCCTTTGCTCTGCTCCCCCTCCGAATGCTCAGAACTCCCGCCGCAACTCTCTGCATTACTTGAGGATGGCGAACCAACATTGATAGGTAGGGCGACAGACTTTCGAGATTCCTGTGGAGGCGCCAAGGAAATTGTGGACTTCCGCATACGTTTTCTGGAGCCCGAGCCCATGGAGCTGGGTTGAGCTTCTTGAAACGTAACAGAAATGGTGGCGATGACCCTAGGTCTGTCCAGGAAGCTGTCAAATTGGAAGATTGCTACGTTTTCAGTCGATGGCAAGGAGCTGGCCTCGTCATGAATGGAGAGAGGCAGGCGAGAGCCAGCGCCTCTTCCTCTTCCTCTTCTGCACCTCATGTGGTGTCATCTCGGCATTATAGAGCTAGAGAGCGAGCTGGATGGCAAGCGGGGGAGATGGGAGGGCTAATGGGGCAAGTGAGATGATGGAGCACAGTGGCTGGGCTGATAGCTATCAGCACCAGAGGGATGCGGAGCGAACAGGAGGCGGAGGTCGAGCAACGACTCAGAGCGAGCAGAGGCGAATGTGAAAGACAAAGAATGTATGCGGACAATAAATGACGAGGAGGGACATGGCGCCATTGAAGAGGGTGCAGGACGGTTTGCAGAGCAGCAGTTAAGGCCAAGTGCGAGAGAGTGGAGTGACCATCACTCACAGCTGTGGGCATTAAATGCTACGGTACTAGCCCTATACATGGCCATGTTGCCTGGCTAAGTGGCATGCATTGGGCTTGCCACATTTCGAGGGCAGTTAATCACCCACATCCAAGATCTTAACATTTATTACATTACATTATTTTATAAATTATTTATTGCACTTGTAAATTGTTCAAACATATTTAATTAACATATATTTATAACATTATTTTATAAATTATTTAACTTGTAAATTATTCAAACATATTTTATTTACAAAACTTTCTTTTTTAAGATTCATTATATTATTCTATAAATTATTTAACTTGTAAATTATTCATAACTTATTTAATAATTTACAAAAATAAAAAATATATATATACTTTCTTTTAGAATTTAAGATATTCTATTTAAAATATTCCTTAGATATTCCTAATTTGAATATTCCTTTAACAAAAAAATATATTTTTCACATATTCTCTAAACATAATTATTAAGATTTACAAATCTTTCTTAAATCAAATATTCTTAAAGTACAAATATCCTTTTCAAGATTCCCATTCACCATTCCTTTAACATAAATTGTTTTGTCCACGAAATAAATTTAACTTAAGCATTCACCAAATAATTTAACCTAATAGACATTCATCATATATCTCCATATGAAATAAAATACTAAATCCCAAAAAAACACTTCTCTTTTTTTGCCAAATAAATTTAATTTAACTTGACAGGAATTCACCATATGTCATTCTCTCCATTTTAACATGAAGAAACACTTCCTTTCTTTTGCCAAACAAATTAATTTAACCTGATAGTCATTCACCATATATCATTCTCTCCATTTTAACTTGAAGAAACACTTCCTTTCTTTTGCCAAACCCTGATAGTCATTCACCATATATCATTCTCTCCATTTTAACTTGAAGAAACACTTCCTTTCTTTTGCCAAACAAATTTAATTTAACCTTATAGTCATTCACCATATATCATTCTCTCCATTTTAACCAGTCATTCACCATATATCATTCTCTCCATTTTACCCTGACATCATTCTCTCCATTTTTATATAAAAAAAAATATAAAAAATGAAATATTTTATTCCCAGAAAAAATTATTCTTTTAAATAAATTTAACCCTGAAAACATTCAAATTAATAACCCTTTCTTTTCCCAAAAAAAAATTAACCTAACACAACTACTTTTGCAAGAAAATTAACCTAACACACAACACACAAAACAAAAACTTAATCTAACATGAACACAACTTCTTTTGCAAGAGAAGTAACCTAACACACAACACACAACAAATCCTTAATCTAACATGAAAACCCTTTTTTGCCCAAAAGAATTAACCTAACCTACAAAGAATTAACCCAACCTGACAACCTACCTTAATTAATCTAAACCTGACCTACAACTTACCTTAATTTTAATTTTACTTTAATTAAAGTAAATACCCTTAAAACCTTTTCTTTTCCAAAAAGAATTAACCAAACACACAACCTATTTTTCGGAAATTAACCCAACTCACATAGCATAATATATTTTTTTCACCGTGTGTCTTAAATTAGATATTTGAATTTCTTCTCTCAACATAAATTAGATATTTGAATTTCTTCTCTCAACATTCCCCAGAATACAAGTCCTTCAAAGAAGGCAAGTGAGTCCTTCAAAAACAAGAGGGAAAAGGGGGAAAATTATGCTCTTAAATTAGATATTTGAATTTCTTCTCTCAACATTTCTCAGAATGCAAGTCCTTTAAAGAAGACAGGCGAGTCCTTCAAAGACAAGAGGGAAAATTATGCAGGTGTTCTAGCAGCTAGTTCTTGGGATAATCTATTCAGCGAAGAGTATGTAGAGAGAAAACATCACAGGAAAAGGACTGAATATATAGAAACAATCTGTCCCATAAACTATTTTGTCTCGTAGACGTTAAAAATACTTTTTTTCTTTCTTTCTTTCTAAATTAAATATTTAATTTCTTTTCTCAATATTGCTCTCGAATATAGAAATTAAATAATAAATTATCTATTAAATTTCTGTTGTCGATATTAATGGATTTCTGGCAGCTAGTTTTGGGATAATCTATTCCACGAAGAGTATGTGGAGAAGAAACATCAGGGAAAGGACCGAATATAGAGAAGCAATCTATCCCATAAACTATTTTATCTCATAGACGTTAAAAATACTTTCTTTCTTTCATTCTTTCTAAATTAAATATTAAATTTTTTTCTCAATATTACTCTCGAATATAAAAATTAAATAATAAATTATCTAATAAATTTCTTTGGTCCATATTAATGGATTTCTACTCTTCCCTGGGAAGAAAATTAACCTAAATAAATATATTTAACACATTATTTTTAATTTTTTAGAAAATTAACCTAAATAGAAAATTAGCCTAAATAAATATACTTAACACATTATTTAATACAACTTTTTATTATTTAACACATTAGATAATTATTAGGTCTAATTTTTTATTAAAGAAGGAAAAAAAAACCTGCATACACTAAATGTTTTAGATTTATATTATTCGTAATATTTTATTACATTCTGGCTTGGTTCGTTATCCAAGTAAAAACAAAAAGGCACCAGTACTGATCCGAAGAATCTTTACAAGGTCATCGCACATTCATTTTAATTTGGTACATACAACACTTACAAGATGACGTGACCCTTTTTATCAAGTTCTAGTGACCTGAGTAATAAAATAAAATTTATATTACATTTAAACATTGTTCATGTACAATGCGTATTGTCAAAGATGGGGTATTGTATGTATAGAAACTCAGACCATGCGATCAAACATATGGTTAATTTAGCATTGAATGTACAGAAACTCATACCATACGATCACACAGGTCGGTTAAATTAGCAAATTAGTGACCACTTCTTAGTTGAGTGGACGAACCCTCTTAAACTACAACATGGTGTAAAGGCTTTTCATAATATTCTCCCAATGTTCAAAGGCTTACAGGCTTTAAGCCGTACCGATGTCAACTCCTGGCTTTTCTATAATATTAAAGAGTGTGAAATGGCCTAACTTTTATTATTTACTGTCAAATATCGTACAGGTAAACTATAAAAGGCTTTTCTATAAAGAATATATTTGTAGAGTAAAAAGTAAGTTAGGCCGTAGTTTGTAGAGTAAAAAGTAAGTTAGCCCATTTCACACTACTGTTAGAGCAGATTACTTAACGAACCATCTTTCAGAAGATCTGTCGTGTTCAGAGAGGATTCTTAAAAGTATTTCAGTGCTTTAAGAACATAAGCACTATTTCCATGCAATTTGTCCATATTCAATCTCTTTTGAGAGAGACGCTACCATAATACTCTGCAAGTCACCTCTTGCACGAAATTAGGAGGCCAGCGTAAAAGGGTCCTTAGTCCAGTGGCCTGTTCATAACAAATTACTACTTTGGTTTTTTTAGCATTAGGTAGACCTGTACAAGGGTCCTTGGTCCAGTGGCCTGTTCATAAGAAATTACTACTTTGGTTTTTTTAGCATTAGGTAGACCTGTACAAAATGTTAAAATTACCCCAATGAAGAGTTTGAATCTGTACGTCACCCTAGACCTTAGAAGAAGAACAGTATTCTAAAAGTTTGCGCATCCATGTATTTATACAGCGTTGCAAAGTGCAAAGCCATCAAAACTCATAAGGCTAATCATGCATTCAAAAATTCAGCCATAATCAGAGACTACGAATGAGGTATGAATCCCTCAACCATTCAAAAATCCTGTATAGTGCAAAACTTAGAGCAGTCAATTCCATAAGATACAAGATGAAACCTTTAAAAGAACTTCCATCCAAACTCTGCAGCAGAAATTTATCATTCTTGTTAAAATCGAAAGGTATCACCAATCCCTCGACGATTGTTACATTTACAAGGTAAAACCAACGTTTCTAAGGTTACACAGCAAGATCCAGAGCATCGTTTATATTTGCTCACAGAATACACGATAACAGGACAAGTGCTCATCACAGCAATGGATGATTTGGTTAATATTCAGACGCCCATTAGCTTAAAAATGGGAGAAATATTCCAACGTGGATGGGAAGAAAGACCTTTAGAATACAAAAGTCTTTTTATCTATGACACAACTTTGCAACCAAGCGGGAAATTGTTCAAAAGAAATGCAACTGCGAATCCTTTGAAAAATTTACCACCCAGGAAAGTAGATAAAGTTGTTGCATAGCAGATACATTTTCACTGCAAAAGCCTGTAGCAGTTGAGTTAAATAACCTGCAAAAAAAGATAGTTATCTATTAATTTCTAGAGTTAAAGAATTCAAGATTGAAATGGAGAAACAGTCTCATTGTGCTCTCCCTAAAAGAGTTCAATGAATTGGAGAGAAAGGGTATTACTTACATTACAATATCATGCATTTGGTTAAAGATTTAGTGCAGCGATCCAAGTCAAGTCAGCAACCACGTGCATCACATGTTCGACAAGAATACATATACATAATCCAATATCCAAGCTAAAGGTGAGAGGCATCAGAGGTTGCTGAAACACACTGAGCACTTGGGAACCACATGCCTTGATGTGTAACTACACTAGGCTGGTGACTCACACCGTTTTTCGTATTTTGATTCAGAAATTGCATCAGTGGCCACAAAATTTCCAACCTTTGAACATCTCTATCTGCCTGTATTTGCATCAATAGGCACTCGTTAAGAAAAGGCGTAAATCCATTTTTAATATAACAGACAACAGAGGCACATTTCTCCACTAATTGCAGAACAAAACATTTCACAGTTGATTGAACTAGCTTTTAACGAATTATGATGATTAGTGACAGGAGGTTAACCTAAAATGTTAAATATAGCCCATCTTCGGAATTACATGATGGTTGCTGGTCAAGACTAATTCAAGATTATAGATGCCAGGGGGGATTTTCCATTAGTATTTTGCATATTTTGTTGTACGATCAAGATATTGACATTTCGCAAAGATAATATGTATAACTGTCAGCTGCAAGCATTATATCATCTATCCTTACAGCTGTCTTTTTACTGTCTGTGCTTTGCTCAAGCAATTAAACACAAATGAAAGAGGAAGCTTTACATGGAATAAAAAGGTCCGAGTATTAATTTATCTTCTTTTCAACTAAGGCATTACCTCAACAACAAAACGAGCCCATATCTTGTCAGTACGAGCTTCCATGACTCCCTTTAAAATCGTAAGCCCCCAGCCTCGAATGAAGTTTGCTATTTCAAGGAAGAGGCCCCGCTCCTCACAAAGCATCTATAATATTGGCCAAAACCAGCCCAAGGTAACAACAGCATTAATCCATGTCACAAAAAAACAAAAAACAAATATAAGTTCTTTAGTGCATATAAAAGCCCTGCTATTCTTTGTATTTAACTGACCTCTATAAGCAATTGCCGGGGCTGACTCGTATTCTCCACTATGATAGGGCACCCCATGGTTTGACCACCCAATTCTAATGCCCAGCTTGCACCACTTTCCAGGTTACCTTTAGAAAGAAAACCGCCATCCTTATCAAGCACCTACACAGTTTCCCAGAAAATAAACAATTATACATCCCTGACGTTAAAATATGTAAATGTAATCGACTAGGAAGAGGAGGAAAAATTAGGGTGATATTTTCCTCTTCTAATTGTTGGAAGAAGAAATTTATTAGCTGAAGCAAAATAATCATTGCACAAATGGATAACAGAGAAATAAGCACAAGACGATTGGAATTGCAAATGTAAAGCCTCAGTAATATGAGCACAATTTGGATTATCTATGGCATAGAAATACCCTTTTGAACTGCACGGTGATTATCCCTGGCACCAGAATTTGTAAATGTGGTCAACTTCGAAAAGGGGACATAATTAAGGTGATATTTCCGTTTTACTAATTGTTGGGAGGAGCAATGTATTAGCTGAACCAAAACCATCATTGCAGAGATACATAAATACCGATAGAATCACAATCGCGATGTGATATTTCTAAGCACCAGTAGACAAAAAAAATAGAAATGCAAATGCCAAAGTCGTCTCAAGGAGAGGTGTGGAATCAGACTATCAAGGATCTTTGCAACAGCGATGCTTACTTATATGAGCACAGTTAAACTATCTACAGCATAAAATGCCCTTTTGAACTACAAGGTGGCCACAATACAACCAACACGAAACACTTCATTCAGACTATCAAGGATCTTTGCAACAACAATGCTCACTTAGATGAGCACACTTAAACTATCTAAAGAATAAAATAGCCTTTGGAACTGCAAGGTGGCCACAATACGATCAACACAAAACACTTCATTATAAACTAAGAATGCCCTAGGTAATGAAATCCACTCTTTCAACACACACATATCTATAACCAGAACAAGATGTAGTTACTAAAGAATTTCAAGGATCTTTGCAACAGTGATGCTTAGTTAGATGAGCACACTTAAAATGCCCCTTTGAACTGCATGGTGGCCACAACACAACCAACACAAAACACTTCATTATAAACTAAGAGTACCCTAGGTAATGGCCCTTTGAACTGCAAGGTGACCACAATACAACCAACACAAAACACTTCATTATAAACTAAGAGTGCCCTAGGTAATGCAATCCACTCTTTTAACAACAAAAAGATACCAGAACAAGTCGTAGTTACTAACGAAAATGAATTTGCTCCTATTATAAATAGATATAAATGCCCAGAAAAAGATGGAATTATCAATGCACAAACAGAGTAAATATTTTGAACAAACTGGCATCATTGCTCACAAGAAAAGAATCGGCATTGTCTCCCAGTTCGCTAGCTTGGCTAATATATTTATTCACCGATTATTCTGTTGAAGAGAAATGCATCCACAATATTTTGTAACTTCCTACAGTGATTCCCGTATAAGTGGAGTCTTAAACCATTGTCGTGTACTTGTCAAAAGAGCAAGCTAGACTGGCACCAGTGTTGGTTCCTAATCAATGGAAGGTATGCTTTCAAAATGCATAAATAAGGAATGTATAAAGAAGACCAAACCCCCAAATCACCTAGAGCATTGTATTTAATCGTTATTGTGTTTTTGCATTAGAAACACCAGATATCATTTGAATATTAGTAAAGATGCTATATGCCACATTACACTACTTCGAGATCATTTTAACATGAAAACATTTAATCGGTGCACAACCATGGACCAAACACCCAAATCACCTAGAGCATTGTATTTATTTTGTTATTGTGTTCTTGTATTAGAAACACCGGATATCATTATATCCACTTGTTTAAATAAGCTGATTGTTGCATATGGCTTCCCCAGGGAAAATTTAAATACAATTACCAAACCCTAGTACAACCAATTGTTCTTGTCCATCAATATCTTGAGAGATTGACTCCCAGTTTCATGGCTCTAACTTTAGCCAGAAAGAATAAGCATTTAGCTTTGCCTTCCTGCCATATCTTAACCATGCCAAGCATGGTGCCTAGATCATGTAAAAACTCATGACAATTTATGATCTCAAGGTAAAAAAGGAATCGAAACAAACTATGAAATAAATGCACAGCCTTGGATCATTTCTGGAAATTCAGGCAAGCTGCATGGATCAATTAAAAGGCTCATTTGCTATAAATAGTTTCTATTTAGATCATGTCCCATTTATATACGGGTGAAACTAAAAACTATAGTGAATTAGAAATAATTGTGCCTAAAAAATATAAATGATAAGGGTGTGGTTTTGCATCATGTTTGAACAGCCACATCAGAAAGAAAGAGAAAAAAAACACACTATAAATAATGCAAGAAAATCTGATATCATATTTATGACAAATATAAAACAATCATGATCACATTTAATAACTTGGATTAAAAGGGAAGAAATAGTTCACCTTTGGCTCGCCACTATGTTTTAGTTTCTCCGCATGCTTGGTGACACTCTGCAAGAATAGCATATGCTTGATGGTGCGGTCTAATAAAGCATCAATACTGCACTGTATGATTGAAGAATATGATTTAGCAAGGCACTGAATCGTGAAAATCAAGGTCTTTCTTCAAAGATTTTTCAAAATTGCAGTCATCTATTATGAACTTAATAAAACAGAAAGCAAATAAAACTAAATTAGAATCAGAATACATACCTTGGTACCATTTGGTACAATTTCTCTCAGCTCTCTAACTCGATCTTGAATCTGCTGTCTATCCTTGGGCCTTGGTCTGGTACTCTCACCAGGTTTAGCCCTTTTCCTATTCACCTTGACTGGCTCATCCGACTTCTTTGTCTGAGCAAGCCCCATATTTTCGCACTTTGCACTATGACAATCTTCAGCCCAGGAACTGGGCTGAAACTTTAAAGAACAATCATGCAGTGATCTTTTTACAGCTCTTTCTCGCTGGTATTCATTTGTAAAAGAGTTTTGCAAATTTTTTATATCTGCATCATCTCCAGTCTGGGAAGGGCCTACAAACTCAGGTTGCTTTTGCTCGCAACCAATCAATGGTCCAGTTGAACAAGAATCAGCCTTAACTGAGGCACCATATAAAGAAGGTGCACTGCTTAATTTTGACACTGTATGCTCAGTTGACATATTGTCACCTGTGCTCTGATTTAGTGGTGCACATATGTTAGCTACTACAGCATCTAAAAGATGTTCAGACTTCCTCTCTGAAAAAATCCCTCCCTGGAGGCTCCTATCTATGGATGGATCAGAGGTGTTTGCTGTGCCAGCAGAAACTCCAAACGAATAAGAGGAAAAATTTGCACTACTTCCATCTCCTAATGGCATAAACATATCATCCCAGACAACATGATCTTGTCCATTCTTAGAAACAGGTCCTAAAACATCAAATATTTCATCAGCTGCAGGTAGTGATATTGAGCTATTTGAATTATCCTGCCCTTTTATTAAAGATTTTAAGTACTTATCAAAGTCCTCAAATCCATTATAACCATATTCATCTGTCACAGGAAGAAGCTCACCAAAGACAGCCTCTGAAACCTTAGAGCTTTCTCTCAATGATAATGGATTTTCAACCATACTATCCTGAAAAAGAGAAGAAGACATATCTTTTGTCATGGTCTCTTTGTCCCAGGCCTGAGGCTCTATTCCATGTGCTGCAGACATTGAGAAGTCAACCCCTTCAGAAGGTACAAGATCATTTCTTACCGTTTCTAAAAAAGTCTCAAATTGCCCTGATGTGTTGCACCAGGAAACACTGGATGTCGGGCACTGCCTAGAATCAGAAGCAGGAGCTTCCATGTTAGCTGAAGAAAATGTAGGAGCCTTGTAAAGAAGATGGTTAGTGTTCACCTCAGCCAAAGGCTTTTTATTTTGGTCTATACCTACTACCAGTTTACTCTGCACTGGTGGTCTTGAAAATGCTGCAGGGTTCTTAGTTTGCACAAAATGCTGGAGTCCTGGACCAGACGGCTGCATCTCTGTTTGTTTCAAGGCACTTAGATGAGGAGTTCCTGGCTGAAACAAGTCTGCTCTAAGAATGCCTTCACCCATAATGGATTCACTGAGATTGCTCTGCAAATTTCTTCCGCAGTTGTTTGATTCAACTGTCCTGAACGTAGAGTTCAAACCTGCTGTTTGTCTAAAACCAGGTGGTGTAATATCATGAAATCTTGTATGAACTGTACTCTTACCATTGCTCAGTAGCAGTGGCAATTGTCCTTGTAACCCCATTTCCTTTACCAGTCGTTGCTCCATAAGTGACAGTCCATTGCTTCCTCTACTTGACTGAATGTGGAATGGCTGGTTACTGTCAGTCCCACACATATTTGCTTGTTGTGAACCTTGAAAAGGAAGCATAACCGTTGCACTGGGCAGTGCTCTCATATCTCCTGATATAGCTTCCTGTTCAGAGGACATTGCAGGGCTACTTAACTGAATTCTCTTTTGCTGTAACGGAGGAAAATGACTGAAAGCTTTGTTTGAACCACTAGAACTGCATATAGAAGGTGATACATGAACTTCAGCCTGCAAGCCTTTGGTCATTCCCAACACAGGAATGGAACCACCCTCTTGTTGAAAAATATTTGAGCATTGAGACTGAGTTATCCCATGTAGTAAAGTTCCAGATCTCATCCCTATTCTGGGCTGAGTTCCATGAATCCTTCCACCCAAAAATTCTGGAATAGAGTGACGTGAAAATGCTCCATCTACATTCTGAAGATTTCGAAACAACGCCTTTATATGGCTTACAAGCTCTAAATTCTCTATAATCTGCACATAGGAAAGAGATCAACCAAACAAACCTTAAATAAATTTCACAGTGAGAAATTAATTAATAATTATCTTTCTCGATCTCATAACTTAACCTTTAATCCGAAATCAGATCATCTGACTAGAAAAGATGCATAAATAATTGCAATCTTGAGGTAGAACAAGCACCATGGAACTCCACCTGGGGCAAACAATATTTATAGATCTAATATAACACTAGTTCTTTAAAAACACAGTAGTCCATAATACAAATCACATCGAAGGCATTTCTCTACTTCTCTAACTAAAGCGGGTGATTTAAATCACAAGTTACATAAATATTAAGAGTAACATGAGACAGTTGCCCAACATGGGTATTTGAAGTTCTAATGCAAATTAAATTTAAACCTTTTCCATGTGGGATGACAAGCTGTGGTTGAGGTAAAATCCATGAATAATTCTGTCCCCATAGCTCATTTATTACAGACACAAGCAAGTTGCTTGTTTCAGAATCTATCCCCAATCTTAAATAAGGTGACAAGCATCAAGGCACGACAAAAGACTTCACTAGTTCGATTTCTCAATGAATCCATGAATAATTCTGTCCCCATAGCTCATTTATTACAGACACAAGCAAGTTGCTTGTTTCAGAATCTATCCCCAATCTTAAATAAGGTGACAAGCATCAAGGCACGACAAAAGACTTCACTAGTTCGATTTCTCAATGAATATGCAACTTAAACATGTCCTTGGACTCCTATACAGCCAGTTATCTGAGTTATGAGCATTTTTGCAAAAATTATTTCAGGGAATATATCATCGAGGGTCTGGAAAGAAACTTATCAGATATATCGTAGAGAATATCAGAATTTATCAGAAAATATCAGCAAAGAATAAACATGGACATTAAGAATTCTCACAATATTTGGCCAAATCGGAAATCAGAAATACTCAGGAGAAATAAGAGATATTTCCAACACTGGTTATGAGATTTTGTTTTGGAGCACAAACACCGTTCAGTGTTTTATATTGTTGACAAGAAAAATTATAGTCTCAATAGCAACCATGTCTAATCTAAGAAGAAAAGAGTACAAGGAATGCCTTGATACATGTGTTGTTTCAGAAGTTCATAATGCCAAGGAAGAATATGATACAATAGGAAGAACACCCTTGGAGAATCTTTACAGTTCAAGGTCAAAAAATGTAAAGAAATAAAAAAGGGGCAAACTTCCCTATTATTCCCTCTCAATCAGAGACTGTTAGTCATGGATGGACAGAAAATTCTCCAGATTTCAAGCTTACTTTATGATAAACCAAGCTGAAGGACTCGAGACATCATTATTGAGAATCAAAACTAAAAAGAAAGACTAAATAACCTCATATCTTTGTTCATTCAGATTATTCCAATGAACAATGTCCAATTATTTCAGACAAACAAACAGAATGCCAAAGCATATGCACCACACCCCCCCCCCCGGGAACTCTAGGAAGTTGTTTCCTGCTTCTATCAGTAATCCTATTGTACGTGCTCCCACTCATCATGGAACTCCCAACATAGTCTGTTTTATTATGCTAACCAATTATCATAAGAATGACTAAGTCCCTTCATGCCAGTTCGTTTAGTCTCAAGGGCATGGACTTGCAAGCTGCTAGAGAGCCCCATGACATGACAGAAGAGAGAGAACCTGCTTAAAAAGTAAGACCTTCATTTGGTTAAAGGATAATATCATGAAAACTCAGGGCATGGACAAAATTCTAGCGAGTACTTCAATTCCTTCTGGAACTCCCAGTTCATGGTGTTTGATATTCCAACTTTTCATCATAACGATTACAGAGGGTCAGGTGCTCTTCATATGAGCATGTTTCATCAAAGAAGAAAACAGCTGCACATAGCAAGAGTATATCCTTGAGTGGTTAAGACTCAAGAGTGATACCATTAGAACAGGCTAGAATATTGCAGTGAAATAAATATTACTTCAGTAGCATTGTCATTCCAATGAATTGCACAATAATGTTAGGGACATCGGGGTACACTTAACACTCTAAGGGCTCTGCTACTAAACGCAGTCTCATTAATATCATGTTGACAAATGTATCACCAAGTATCCACAAAAAAAACTTACAAAAATATTGGGGCTAAAAATTACTTAAATACTCTATTCTTTCAACTTTGAAAAAAAAACTAAAGAAACCCTCTCCCTCTAGCCCTTTCACAAGCAAAGGTAATGGTCAGTAACCCCTTTGTTCTCCATCCCCTGATTTTCTTTTTCAAAATGAGCAAAAAAATCAACAAAATTAAGAAAATCTCCCAATCCAACCAATATTTTTCATCATCTCACGGTGTTTTGACAATGAGTTGCGATATTTCCTCAAAATATATTGATTTTTTCATCAACAGTATCAGGGAGTTGAAAAACTCGAAAATACTGAAAATATCACAAGATATCACAAATATTTGTAACTATGAATTAGAAGCATCATCTAAGAGAAATTACTTGGAAAGGGACCCCCTTCATATGAGTTTGTTTGATCTCAAATATATAGAACTGCAATCTGTTAGTGTCCCAGGTAATGAAAAGTGGATAATGTCTGCTTAAGGCCAGAGTAGATCTTTGAGTGGTTAGAGACAATACCATGAGAACAACTAGAATATTGTCAGTGAAATATATATTCCTTCAGCAACGTAGTTGCTCTAGTTTTAGCCTAAACAGTAATGATTTGCTCCCAGTGGATGTGTGTGCCCAAAGATTCATTCTACAGCCCATAGAGGAGATGTGTCCTGACTCAAGAGTGTGTAGCATTGACATCACATCAGATTTTCACATTAAATAAAAATAATACAGTTTAATAATAAACAGCTTATATCCATTTTATAACCCTTGATCATCAAGCACTGAAAGGGATCAAAGTCTTCAAGGTGCAAACTGCAAACTTTTTGTGGGGGATCATCAAGTATTTGCACTGTCAGAAAGGCTTGCACTTCAAGGGATTTGATCCCTCTTGGTGCTTGATAGATCTGAGGTTAATATGGGTATGGGATGGTAGGGACATCAGGGAACACTCAAACATAGACTCCAAGTGCTCTGCTATTAGAAGCATCATCCTAATCATACGGAGAGGCACTTTTATCACAAAAGGGCATGGCAGAATGGATTTAAGAAAGGATTATCCTATTTCATTGGAATCTGATCCATTTGAAAACGACAACAGTATCCCATAAATCAAGGCCAATTATCCAAATTCTAGAATCTCGCACCAGCAGGTTACTCCTTTACAAACTTCCCAAAATCAAACTGCTACTTGCAAAGGAGGGATCTCTCCACACACCTCCAAAGGATAAAACTGGTGGAGAGTTTGTGGAACAGCAGAGATCCATTGGTGGTTCTAAAGTACAGGACATGACTAGGAATGCACTCATCCCACATAACAATTGGTTACCTCTATCAAACTTCTAAGTTCTGAGCAGTGACAGATCAGAAGCAAAGCAGAAGAGTTAGGTTTGAGCATCATTATTAAAGATAATCCCTGGCTGCTATGTAAAATTGATAGCTCGAAGCTTGTTTACCTGTAAAAGCATCTCAACATTGAGTCCCTTACAAATGTTGGCTAAAATTGTTTGGTTGTAACCAACATCCAAGAGGTTTTACATTTAGTTTACCTAGGCAATTCCTATTCAGTTACAATAAGCCCATCCATTTTTTGTCCTTTCATTGTTATATGCTAAGTTATAAGGTAACAGTGACACCATATTACTACTTGAAGTTGAATTGAAATGTTTTGGTAGTAATACACTATGGCATTGGACTACTAAAGTTAGTGAGTAAATTTCTTCAATGATTCATACAGAACAGGATCTAACTTAACCTTTGAGGACATAGCCGCTCATGGCTAATAACTTGAAAAGTTATGAAAAGCAAGTCAAATTTCCATTGAAATTAGTGTTATCAATAATATACATGTTAACATACAAGCATAAGTTAGGACCCAAAAGAAAGCCCCAATGCCACCATCAGTTTTTCCATGCACTTACTGTTTGTTTGGAACCAAGCTGAACAACTCCGTATGGTGCTGCGGCTATAACTGCAACTGTCTGCATAAAATTGCACATAATATTAGACTGAAGCATTTAAAGGTATATGTGAAAATAGCATCAAATTCACATGCAACAATCAACTTCCTTTCGTCAAATAAAGAATCCTTCCAAGTACAAAAACAGGAAAGATTTTAAGTCTCACCTTTATTCCAGCTGCAAATTGATTCTTCCATTCAGTGGGATACTGCGATTTCCATGAATATAAGCTTAGAGAAAAAGGATTCAAAATAAAACTCCAACAACTTACAGAGCACAAAATTCTTAGAAATATTTCTCCTTCATAGCATATACCATTAACTTGAGCATTATAACATGTAGAAAAAACCCATGCAAGGATCAATGATGAAAGTCATGACCTACATAAAAAAAGCGGGACCAAGGTTGTCCTTTTCCAATCAACAGGAATAAGATTGTCATTTATTGATTAACAAACTCTAGTAAACAATGAACATATTGTCATTAAAAAGCAAAGACGAGAGGAATTTCTTCTTCACTAACCAGCAGATACTAGTTACGGGAAAAGTAAAAATGGTAATTATTACACAGCACAATATTTTCTAATCTTACATCTGTCTAGGCATGTTTACAGAGAAATTATTTCTAACGCAAATAGCATGTGTATAAGTTTCAAAAGTCTCAAAGCTAGAAGTTCTATAAAATGTTTAGTCTCTATGTATGTATGGATGTAAACAAACAAAGATAGATATACCAACTTGAAGCAGGTATTTAAGCAACAAGTATGCATGTCTTTCATGTAATTTGATTCCTCACCTCTATATTTGAACATCCATTCTGTGAACCAAAGGAAAACCCTTTCTGGAGGCAGTTCTCTTGAAAAACCCAACGATGCTTCCCAGTAGATGCAGCATGTCCAATGATGCTGGAAAAAAAAATCCACGGCAGGAGTAATCTTAACAGGACTATAAAATTGCTCAAAATCTATGATTTATCCAATTAACTCTCTCAACAAACATATGTAAGTTACATATGTCACCCGACACAAGGACACGGGTGACACAACTATTCACTACTCCACATTTAATAACTCGTAAATATATGTAAAAAAAAAGTTGTCACCAAGATAGAAAATTAAAGTATTTGCTGCTTTTCTTCATAATTAACTGTTTATGTAACTATGACAGAAAAGTGGGAACTTTATCAACAAATAAAAGGCAAACTACAATAAATAAGAGACGAATGCTTCTGTATTTACTATCCCTCAGAAAGATATCAACTAATTCATTATTACAATAGGCATATACACACATGGGCTACAAGTGGCAAGTAACTACTTCCTTATGTCAACTTAATTTTACAAATACTTTTACCGTCAATCTAACCTCATTTCCATGCAATTAACCAATATTTAATCTTAATTCAGATCATATTAACTAACTGTATACATCAATCTGCTTCATGTTTAATTCTTGAAAATGCTACATAGGAGAAGAATGCTAACTTTATCATCTCTTGGACAGATGTCAGTATAGCTCTGAGCATTTAATATGAACCCATGCCCATGATCAAATCAAAATGTAAACAAGGATGAGTTCACATGGCTACAACTAAGATAGTGAGTACTTATGTCAAGCAAATTTTAAATCACATCCAAGATCTCAACTTAATTGCATGCTAGACAAGATTCAAATCTAAATCAACACCCACTATACATCAGTCCTGAGTTATGTTTGATTCATTGCCCTAGCCTTGAAACAGGCCCTATAAGCACACGGCTAAAGTTCAAAAGTCACACCAAATTTACCAGCACTGATATAACAAAGAAATTCAAGCTAGAAATTTTGTTGTCAACAGCCAGGGGCATACCCTTCTCCAACTGAATACGTTTGTTTTGACATCTGAGTCATAAAGAATCGCATCTGATCCTCCATAGAACGCCCATCTGAACCATGGGCTTCATAATCAAGTTGATTTCCTCCAGTATCCCAACCTTTGAGAAGTGAGTCGGGTGCTGTTAGTGTAGAAAGATTTGAAATGCCTGGGGGTTTTGTAGATTCATAATAGCCATCTTCCCACGTCAGAATCCTGGAACAATACAAATAAAATTCAGATTTAGCCCACTTATCTGACTATTTTTATAACCATTTTCATCATTAGTCATAACCCAAAGAATTATAATGTTTTACAATTAATCCCTATGAGCTCCTGCAGAGGTATAATTGAAGGCAACCACATATTGCAATGTATCTACAATCAAGAACCTCAAACTACCCAGCTAAATAAAGTAGCTAAGATGACGTGGACAATTGTCCATTTATTGT
Organism: Pinus albicaulis; assembly: GCA_034641835.2. Taxonomy (NCBI): domain Eukaryota; kingdom Viridiplantae; phylum Streptophyta; class Pinopsida; order Pinales; family Pinaceae; genus Pinus; species Pinus albicaulis. The sequence continues at coordinate 307,215,141 of CM076584.1, forward strand.
CTTCCCTCACTGAGTTGTAACCAGTATTTTGTGCACAAGTTCATCCCTGTTGACTGACCACAAGGATGTATTTCAAAATCTACAAATAATCATGAAAGGATTTAAATATTAAACCAATATAGATTTCACCTACAGCAATAAAGAATCTGAACAACAGACTAGTAATTTTGAAATACAGATGCTTCTTAACTTCTTTCCCTTGCAAGGTTCTTTTTCCATGCAAACAAATACGACATTTCTACTCATTGGTCAACCTAAGTGACATAAAATACTGGAAATGATACTAAACAACCACAAAGAAACAATTGACATATTGTCAGCTGTTGTTACACCCAAAGTATAGAGCTTAAAATGGCAACAGAGACCAGAAACAAGCATCCAAAAGCTACAACAAAAGGATTTAAAACAATACAGATCTTACCTACTGCAAGCAAGAATCTGAACAACAGACTAATAATTTTGAAATACAGACTCTTCTTCAGTTCTTTCCCTTGCAAGTTTCTTTTTCTAGCCAAACAAATTATCAACCATGCAAACCAATTAGGGCATCTCTACTCCATGGTCAACCTAAGTGATTTAAAATACTAGAAACGAAACTAGACAATCACAAAGAGACAATGACAAATTGCCAGCTGTTGTTAAACCCAAAGTATAGAGCTTCAAGTGACAAGAGAGACCAGAAGTAAGCATCCATGTTACCAATGACTCAGAAACCCTCACAAACCCTTGAACGTCTTCCCTACAATATATCTGTAGTAGCAAATTAAATATGTTAAATAATCAACACTCAAAACAGCCAAGAGAATATCATTAGAAAAAATGCCATTCCATTTAATGCTTGCATGTTGGAATAACAAATCCAGGAGAAAGAAAGTGTAAAATGCATAGGAACATCTAAGTAACAGCAATTATATAGATTTGTTAAGGATTCATCATCACAGGCCAAAGTTCGAAAGAACAACTATATCTATCATTTGTAACAATGACAATGCCTTACAAAGAAAGAACAGCTGGCTGCAGACACTGCATATAGCCTTCAACATCCATTAAATATACATCATCACAGTCCAAAGTTTGAAAACAACGAATATAGCCTATCATTCATAACAATGGCAATGCCTTGCCAAGAAAGAACAACTGGCTGCAGAAACTACACACAGCCTCCACCATCCATGCCCGGGAAAGAAAACAGGCAGAAGTATTAGGTACCATACGATTGAACCACTTAACTTCATCAGAACCACAATCTCCTTAGGTGATAGTCAGATTTGTTATTCTTGCGAGTTGAAATGCATCATAAAAGAAATGGAGGCAACTCTTGTTAATTCAATAGATCATATTTCCCACAAAAATAACAGCCAGTTTTTTTCTAGTCTTCTAGTAAAATTATCCACTTACAATACATTCTGGCCGTAGATTGGGAAATTTTCTCAGCAGCACAGAAGGAGAGACATTTGGTGTGGTCATTTATTAATTATTTTGTGAAGAGAGATGAGAACGCTATTGAAGAATAGCCACCACAAATTTTATGCAAAAAATTTGCCCATACAACCAGAAGGCACAGGGACTGCACGTTTTTAGAAAAAAGATAGATAGTTTAAAACTCAGAGAGTAAAGATCGCTCACAATAACATCCAAACCCCAAAAAAATCACTTAAAAGAGGAGAACAATGAAGAGAGAAAATTTTACATACAATGTATATAAATGAAAAAATAAGTTTAAAATATATATATATATATCTGTGTGTGTGTGTGAAAATTTATCATATATCAAGTTTTAAAATAAATTAAATTAAAAAGGTGCGCAACAAATTATTCGTAGAAACCGAAAGCCAAGGGAATTTTACATTTTCTAACAGCCATTATAACTAACGTACACTTCATAATGACTGCTAATAATGCTAAAAACATACTTCAAAACAAAAGCTCATGAAAAATTTGGGAAACGAGGAGAAAAAACTAAAAATATATTGCTTCTCAAATATAGATTCAGGTCTGTACAAGGAGTTCATTTTGATAAGTAATATGCTCCAAGCAGTGTAGCGTTTAAATATCCTTTGAAATATACACAGTTAGATATGTAGGCATTACACATCTAACTGTGCCTATTCCAACATATATCCCATTAAATGTTGCACTTCCAGGTGCATATTGCTTGCCGTCCACCTCTGACATAAGTGAAGTACAGTGAAAAAACTGCATCACAAAGAAAAATTATAAAGCATTGTCTCTCTTTAACAAACATATATTTATGAACCATATAAGGTACCTTTCTCGGGATTGAGGAGAGCAGAGTCAATTTTCTTAAAAGCAGAAAGAAACACAGGAGCATATTATGCAATAAATTAGTACAAAGAGTCTAAAATACAGAAATTATACATTTCTTTGGAACCACAATCAAAGAAGGGTAAGAAAATTTACAAGGCATTTTCTGTCTAGAACAAAACAACAATAAACCAAAGACCTATACGAAGTAACTGCTATGACTGACGAAAGCAGAGCCAATTTTTCTTAAAAAATGTAAGAAAGCATGGTAAATGTTGTAAAAAATATGTCACCGCTCCTTACAGTGAACAAAGGGACCAAGCGCAAGCACAGCATCCGTATGAAACAAGTAACACATTGTGTAGAATAAGCTTGTATACTAAAACAAACATATAAAAAACATTTATTACTTTCCACGCTTTAAATTAAGATGAGAAAATAAGCCTAGGTTTTCATTTCTGGTAAAACTAAAACGATAAAAAAAATAGCGCACTCTCATGAGCATTGCTACACTTCCAAGGAAAAACCTTACTAAAATAATTTATAATCAAGCCTGTTACTCCAGAGCTCCTGACCAAGCTGACATGCTCGCACGATCCTTTACAGTTCAAACAAACAGCGAAAAGAAAAAAATATATGTATATCTTAAATGAAGTCAACTTACATGCTGTCCAGAGGTTTAAGCTTCCAGAAAACCGCATAGTTCCAGTCATTGTTGGAACACAAACTTTTGAGAACCTCTCGCAACGTCAACCCCATGATATCTTTAACTTCTATTCCGGCAACACAAAAACCCCCTACTCCTTCCTCTCTTCTCAAGTTCAAACCCCTCGGAGTTTCTTCACTGTCACCCCGTCCTGGTCATGGCAAAACACTTGTTTGCCTCCTCTCCGTTCGCTCTCTAACTTCCTCGGCACGAGGCCCGTCCTGCTTGCTTTGCGCGCAAACCTCCACTCCGTTTTCTTGCTGGCTCCACACTCAGTAGCAACAGCATCCCACAGTCCATTCTCCTTTAAGTATAGAAGAAGAATCGCTAAAATAAATACACGCAAAAGGACTGGAACCGCGCAACGACTACAAAATTGTAGCCCGAGACAAGAGATCAAGCTCAAAACCGCAAGAAAAACTCGACGCAAAATAATTTCATCTACACTATCCCGCAGGCTCGAACCTCAAACAGTACAATTTTCACCATTTTTCCTGGCCCTTTGACAGAAAAGATCCCTAAAATTACACAGGCAAGAACAGCGGCCGCAGAACTTAACTTGCAAGATTATGAAATTCCTCTCGCTGAGCACATGGACAGGGGTTTGGGTGCACTAGGGCGAGTTCGAACGATTCGATCAGGAAACTCTTCAAAGGCAACAAGGGTTTCCTGAACTGGCTCGCCGCGGCTGTTTATTCTTGATCTCAGAGCAAAGCTGCGCACCAGATAACGGGGGTGGGAAATATTTTATGAAAAAACGAAAAACAAGAATTAAAAAAAAGCGACCGTACCGACCGGCCCGTAACCCGAAGCTCTGGGTCGGGATGCGCCACCAACAGTATTCAAACAGCCCGGTAAACCGCTCTTTACCGGCTGAGGCGGCAGGGAGCTCATTATGACTCCTGATTGCACGGTCCCCACCGGCATATTCCCAGAGGATAAATGTTTTGCCAACAGAGGCACCAGGCAGAGTATTCTGGGAATATATAAATAAAAATTAATAATAATTGCTGTGGCGTCGAGGTGCGTGTGGGGTTTCAGAGTTTGTGAGGTTTGTAGGGCTCACACTCACTCTGCTCATTCTTCTTCTTATGCTTCTCCGCCTCGAGCCATGAAAACAACAAGCGATTACATGACAACTGGGAGATGCCAAAATGAGTAGCCTAACAACTTGCCTGCTGCAGGTTTAGCTTTAGCTGCCGCATCATGCCTGTCTCTTATTATTATGTTTGCTGTTCTTGGTCCTCCCTCGCATATGTTAAAGAGAAGGGACGGGAAACGAACCACATTATCTAACCACAACTACATGCTCTCCTCACGGCATGATGTGGATGTGGAGGTATGCAGTGGCAGACAAGGTGGATGGTGACATAAGGTTGCCCATTTATATGCTCCGGCAATTTGGAATTAGGGTTTAATCGTAAATTTGATAGCGACATGTCTGCATCACATATTGGGTCAGCAATGCTTATGCATTTAACACTAATGTATACTATGGAATATATATTAGTGTATTTATTTTAGGGTATGCAACGCATACATATAGTAGATATGCAAGTGTGAGCAAGTCTGGTTAGACTACTGCTATTTATTTCACGGTATAATGCATACATATAGTAGATATCTAAGTGAGGTATAGTAATGTAGGGTGATTATTGTTTGTGATTTGATTAAAGTATGGATTAAGGAGTTTGTTTTGATTTTCAGAGCAACAAAGCAGTTTAGTTAGACTACTGCTATTTATTAATCTGCAGAAGTAGTATATGTACATTTTTATAGACTTATGTAATTAAATTGTTACATGGAAGCAAGCCTTTTGACTTACAAACAAAAACAAGGAGGTCTCATATACCAATGAGTGTGTGGCTTGGGGATGGCTTTAAAAATTTATTATTATTATCCTAAAATGATATGTTTCATTATTCATATGTTTCATATACATTATTTGAAATCCACACATTATATATATATATATATATAATATGTTGTATTTTATGGTGTATATTGTTTAGCGTTGCATTGTAATTAAGATTTTGTAATTATTGGAATCATAGTAAACAAAAAAAATTTATTTCAATTTTTTTCCTTACAATTTTTACAAAAATTTTGTCTGAATTTTGAAATGACAAGTTTAGATTGCTAAAATTGTAGAATAGAGTTGCTCTATTGAAACTGGGGAATAGAAATCAAGTGGTATTGTCATAATTTATAAAATTGTAGATTTTCATTATCAAACTTGTTGTTTTTTCAGTGCGGGGTTTTAATGAGTTGTTAAACAAAGAACATCGTTACTAGAATTAGATGGCTTCATAATCACTTCTCCCTTTTTGGCACATGGGATACTCAATGGAGCCTAAACTTGCTCTATATAGATGAAAAGCAAAAATAAAGATTTCACTATATTGGATAAGAAAGGAAGGGAATGATGTTGCTCTTAATTAAGTTGTCCCATCTCAAAGATTTTTGTCATACAATAACATGATAACTTATGTCAACCTATGTTTGCAAATCATAGTGCAGGTGTAGATAATGAGAATGGAAATGGACCATTATCAATAATTTGGATTTTTGCATGGGGTCCCTTATACCATGAGTAGGGGGCTTTGGCCTCTCAAGACATGCATCAATTAGTTCTCACAAAGGGAACAATAGTCCTCATCACTGGGTTGGTTAAGAGGTGTGGAGGAGATGAAAACATGAGAGGCACCAAGCTACAAGCCTACCATTGAGTTAGCAAACAAATGTAAGAGAGATCAAAGATTGTGGGAGGAGTTAGCTCTTACTACTAATGAAGAGTGACAAGCACTCTTAACTCTAACCTTGGTGAATTTGAAGGGCCTCGGTCCCTAGATCCTATCGTTGAATGATAGGAGCCTATGCAATCACCTGATGTCATCCTCCATGCCAAGTTGGGGCTCAACTTCATATGATCATTAGTAGTCACCTCAAACACTAGTGTGATTACTTCTTAGTGCTATCTTGGTTTTATTTATCAGTCTTTTTTTCAAATGGTTATGTTTCTACAGAGTTTAAACTTATAGCTAGTAGTAGTATGGTTGTGGATATTTTTGCTTAAGCTGGCATGCACTTGGTAATATAAGTCTTTTAGTTTTTTCTTATGGATGTTGGTGTGCTCCTAATTTTTTGTATTAAAAGCCTATATGTACTATTTTGTTAATAGTCACTAGAAGCATTGATTAAAAAAATCAAATCATAAAATGCAAGAAAGAGAATTTATGGACATTAAACAAAGAGAATAATGTAGGGCATTAGTCTGCATGTTTTTTTTCCTTCTTAAATAATAGTTATGAGAGTTTTATCTAAAAATAAAGCTAGGGTTCTACCTATAACCAATACATTTCTTCAGAAATACCAATAATCCTTGTTGGATTGAACATTGAGGCTCAATCCAGTCTCTCAAACCATATTACTCCATGATACAAAAATTCTAGTCCTGTTCTAGCTAAAAAAAATTCAGAATACTCCCAATATCAAAATGCATTTACATTCCATTTTCATTATTTGAAATAATTACCAGAGGGGTTTACTGTGCAATAATTGGATGTCATCAATTTCAGATTGACTTCCAAGTTTTTTGTTTAATTCTTATTTTGCCTCTCTGGTTTCCTTCTTAGAGCATCTCCCCTATCCTCTTTTGGAACTTCTCGTTTCTTGGCTACTTTTTTCATCTCCTCAATTCATCATTTTTTTTCTTTGCCTATCTAGTCAATACTTTTTCGATGCGTATCTTTGGTATTGTAGGTGTTCTTCCCATTTTCTGCCCCTTATTCCTTATGGAATTTTCAACTTGTTCTGAAATCATAGAGTATTAATTGTTGATTTGAGCCCTGGATAGGGGGTTTCTCCTTTGTGTTTAAAGTCGTTTCTTTTGTAGGTTATTTATCATGGGTTTTCTCCTCCTCCACTTCTGAGGTTACTTCTTTCTCCTCTAAAATCTCTTTTCGCTTATTGTAATGTGGTGCTTTTGATCTGATTTCTTCTTGTGGTTGTAGGGTCTCCATTTCTGCTTCATTCTCTGGATTTTTTATTTCCCCTTATTCTATATCAAGGTTCATAACTTCTGCCTCTAGAGCCCCTTTATTGCCATTTTCTCCTTGAATCTATAAGACCTCAAAAGGGTTCTCCAAGGTCAAGGCCACGTTTCTGCCGAGTGTCGGCTGGATTTTGGTTGTTGTTAGTTTTCCTTTATTCCGACCCTTCTTTTGTGTTTTTCATTGTGCTTCTTGACCTGTTATCGAATATGCCCCTTTTCCTGCATGTGGCTTCTTACAATCTCTTACAAAATGACCATATTCATGGTAATATCTTCATTTGAAGGGTAGTTTCTCATATTCAAGAGTCTAACAATGAGACCATTCTCCCTGTGTGAGATTTATTTGTGAGCGCAACTCTTTCTCCAAATCTACTTCAACACAATTTTTTGCACATGCTTTCTAAAGTCCTTTCAATTCGGCCCAATCCAAATATTTCCCCAACCCATTTTCTAATTGCACACAAACAATCATCACTCCAACATGAAAGTGGAAGTCAAGGAAGTTTGACCCAAACATGAACTTCATTTGGTATGTTTTCATCTAGATCAAAGTTCAGTGACCATTTCTTCATAGACATACCTCCAGCCCTAAAAAAATATGGACCATTTCGAAAAATTACATCTTTATCTTCCTTAAATTCAAACAGGAAGGCAAAAAACCCATTCCCACATGCATGCATTCTAATAATTTTCCTTTTATCAATGGCTCCCAAGTTTTCTCCATCCATAACTCCATGGATCTTGTGGACAACCACATTCCTGTGAAATTCCCCATTAAAGCATGCCTTCCTCTAACACCCCATAACCATGTTGTTCTTATAGAGATATGAATCTTTCAATGCCTCCCACCCCCAATCTCCTTTTAGATCTACAAATTTTTAGAGATCTTTGCCATTAACACACAACTCACTCCATGCATATAAGTTAGTCTTTAATTATTTGTTTTTAATAAATTTTCACTAATAATACTACTTCCTTGAGATCCCTCATTCACCAAAATTTCTTCTTTGCATCATGAGGATTCATCCATACTCCTATTATACACCCACTCTTATCATGTAAAGCATTTTGTTATGTGTCCTACTCCACTGACTACTTTCATCTCCTATCTAGAACCTATATTCACCTTCTCAATTACATATGTCTACACATCATTACCTTCCTTTTCACCTAGTGGTGCAAACAATATCACTTATTAGGATGATGCTCCTACATCACTTTTGATTGTCTCTTAGACCTTGTCTTGGTAATGCTAGTGGAGAATGCACAACACTAGAGTGCATTGTAATTAATACAATGGTCACCTGGTAAGGAATCGATTTGGTGCCTCATCAATGCCTAAGCAAATTCCAAGCATAAGTAGTAGTTGTTTTCTTGGGCACCTTGTATCAAACCAAGTGCTCACAATCACTTTTTTTTAGTTTTATGTGAAGAGGAATGAACCATGTAATTACAAGAGGGATGTGATGATATGCCTCGGCCGATATAGAACACTAAGTGAACTAGTGTATGGCCCTTCAGTAGGGATTACACTAAATGCACACTTTTTGTGATTCATTATTAAATAGACATATGCCATGATAGTTCACATACGTCTTTAAAATGCCCACTCCAAATCACATACCTCCCTCTAAAAATTTTGTACAAGTTAAAAATTGAATTTTAAATTTTGATATTCAATTTTTAGCATTCTCCACTCATCTTGATATATTGGTTAAAATTATAATTAATCACGGTATGCTCCCACTTTTTTGTTATACCATCCTAGATCCATTTGAACCCTGGATCTATCAAGCTTCATCCATCTTATGACAAGTTGAGTTGATCCGTTAATCAGTTGATCATATGATCAATTCATTGCACCTCTAACCTCTCTCGAAAGAAGTGGGCTCATAGTGGATTTTGTTTCAACTTGTTCATGCAGTTTTTTATACCTTACTGAAAATCATTCGGATTCTTCTCACATTGATGAAACGAAACGAACAAATTGGTTCAATTTTGGACATATCCTAAAACTCCATTGAATCAATCCATTCTTTTTTTTTTGAAAAAAATGGAATTGAAGCAACAAATTTATCAATTGGCAGTTAGGGGGTGACGACCTTGGAGGTAGAGCTCATTGGACGGATTGGGGAAAAGTGCACTCGCCTCTGTTGTATTATGGGTGATGATTGTTGCTTGAAGTGTTTTGGTCAAAGTTTCCCGGATGTGGTTTTGAAGCGAATAATTTGTTTGTGTTCCTAAAGATACAGTTGGGGGCAGTAGATATGACTGAGACACATCTATTGACTATTCGGTAGATTCATAACATAGGACCAAATCTCTCAAGGTGCAAACATATTTTTTGAGTGCAAAACTTGAGGAAAGGTTTTCACCTCAAGAGATTTGATATGTCTCGGCGCTTGATAGATTTGGGGTTAAGATGGATCTAGGTTGGTTTCACTCATGCATGGTCATACAAAATTTGTTGACCATCTAATTATTCTGATCATTTTAAATATGCTAAATATTTCTAATATTAATTTCGTTAATTTAATTTTAAATTTTCTTAGTTACCTCAATATGTTGAGATGAGAGACTATTAGTAAATTGAATAATGAAAATTGATGAAATAAAAATTTTGAATGTAAAGGGACAATGTAACAATATTGAATGATAGAAAATGTGAATAATAAGAATGTAGTCAATTACAAACCATTTTCATTGTGATCGATCTCAAATTATGTTCTTCTATTGTTCTTATTGTCACGCCTATTAGTTTTGCATCTTTTTGTCATGCCTATTAGTTTTTCCATATTTTTGTCACGCCTATTAGTTTTGTCATCTTTGTTATTAGTATTAGTTCTTATTGGCCACCTTTCTCTCTCTATGTATTTCTTCGTCCTTCCCTCTCTCACCCCCTCCAACTCCATCTCTCTCTCAAGTCCTCTCTCTCCCTTTCTCTCCCACCTCCCTCTGTCTCTCCCCCCATCACACACTCTCTCTCCACCCTCCAACACTGTCACTATCTCCCTCCCTCTCTCCTCTCTCTCCCCCCTCCATATTTATGTCTCCCTCTCTCTCTCTCTCCCCCTTCTTCCCCTATCTCTATTCTCTCATTTTCTCTATATTCCCTCCTTTCCTCTCTTCATCATCCATTCTTCATCTCTCCCTTGTCACTCCCTCTCTCTCCACCTTTATCTCTCAAAGTCTTTGTTCTTCCCTCTTTCTATTTCCTCCTCCAAATCCATCTCTGCCTCCCTCCCTCCCTCTCTGCTTCTCTCTCCCCCCTCCTCTCTCTCTTTCTTCCCCTCTCTCTCTCCCCCCACTCCATTCCCCCCTTTTTCTATGACTCTCTCTTAAATTGGATCCCATTGTATTGTATTTAAAAAAAAAAAAACAAAAAAAACAAAAAACAAAAAACAAAAAAACATAATTGGTTGTAAAATATTAAACCTATATTTTGGATCAATCATGTCAAAGAAAATACAATAATAAAAAATTTAAAAGAATCATGCACTATCTTTCGTCTATCATTGTTAGTCACTTTCTTTCTTTCTTCGCTTGCATCCTTTGTTAAAATGCATCTATCGTGGCTCTTTATAATATTATTTATATTATATAAATTTCACATATGTATATATAAAAAGTATTCTAATTTTTAAATTTTATTAAAACATCAATTTAATGGCAATGAGAATATTTTATGTATTGGCCATAATTGAGGGATGGAGGGTTTAGATATATATCAAAAGTAATTATAACTTTTTTGCTTTTGGATTTAATTAAAAAATGTCATAAAATAAAATATTTATAAAATAATTTAATTGTGAAATACGTTATGGTTTCTGGGTATTGATAAGTCATGGTATTGGCCCATGGTATTGTTACTGAATAATTAAAAGCTTAAAAGCTTAGATCCATAATATAATAATCAAAATCTTAGATCCATAACATAATAATTAAAAACATAGATGACCCATGGTATTGGCCCATGATATTATGATTTTCTTTTATCTTAAAAATTGTTCCTAATTTTATTAATAAAAACAAAATTAAAATATAACAAATTAAATTTTATTATTTTTATTACTTGGCTTAAACTAAATAAATACTAAAGAGAACATGAAATATTATGTTATTATTATTATTATTTATAATATAGCCAACATTAAAAATGTTGACATACAATTTTTCTTACATTACATTTAATGTTTACACCTATACCTTATACTAATTACTAATAATAAATATTACACAATAACTTCTTTTTATTATATACCTAAATATAAGATAGGTTTTCCATTTCCTTTTAAATATTTTTATATTCAAACAAAATATTTATAACAATTTGAAGAATAATTAACTTTTAATACTATATTATATTATTTTTTTATAAATTTTCCTTTTAAATTTTCTTATTTTATGATTATCTTATCCCTAAAATATATATATCATATTAAAAGTATTTTTAATAAATTAAATTATCCTATTCATAAAATATGAATTAAAGAGTAAATAACTAAATACTATATTTTATTTTATTTTTATAATTTCTTTCTTTAACTTTAAATTATCTTATTGATAAAATACGTATATCATATTAAAAATATTTTTAATAAATTAAATTATCGTATTTATAATACGTGTATATCATATTAATTTATTTTTTTACTTATGTGATAGCCAAATGGGTAATTTAATGATAATGCTTTAAAGATTTGATATTTAGTGACTAGCCAAATGGGTAATTTAATGATAATGCTTTAAAGATTTGATATTTAGTGACTTCATAAGCAAAGACTTGAGTGGCTTGATATTTTAGTGTTTATTTTTTATTTTTTTATCTTTCTTTAAATCTTACTAAGTATCAATTAAAATCTTACTAATTATTGTTTAAGCTTCAAAGGCCTTTTTACCTTTAACATTAATGGTGTTTGAGTTTTTATGTTTGGTTTAGTACTATTTAAGTTTCAAAGGTAATTGATTGATAGAGATATATAATATTACAAATATAAATTTAAAATAATTAATACGGTTATAAGTATTTTGAAATTAAAATTAATTATATATATATATATATATATAATTTAGATATTTTTTTTGTTTTTTCCTTCTTTAAATCTATTATATTGAGATATCTCAATGTGATGGATCTAAAAGAATAATTTATAAACAATATTTATCATGGAAGCTTTAGTTGAGAAATCATATGTCTAGTTCATAATAGTATGAGCTGACCATTAAGACATTATTTTCCACATTTTTAATATAACGAAGATGGTATGCAAATTGCAATGAATGTTCCACTAGAATTATTTGTCACAACAAATATGATAAAATTATTTAAATATTTATCGTTATTCTCCACTTTTTTAATATGGGGAAGATGGTATGCAAACTACAATGAATGTTCCACTATAATTATTTGTCACAACAAATCTGATAAAATTATTTAAATCTTTATTATGAATGTTAATTCCATTGAATGTTCCATAGAACTATTTGTCACAACAAAATCTGATAAAATTATTTAAATCTTTATTATGAATGTTAATTCCATTTAAATCTCAGATCTTCATTTATTGTTTTTATGTTTAAATGAATAAATCAGATAATGTGAGAAATACAAAATAAAAAAGAAATACACACACCATCCACAATAAGTACAAATTATTCTCAAGGAATATTCTATGGGGGAAAATCCAACTAGAAGGCAAGGAAAGTTGCTCTCTTTTCTCTAATATAGAAATATGCAAATACAAAGGAAAATATACTCTATATGGAGTTACCTAAGACTTGTGACTTATAATGTTATTGCAGAATTTTAACCCCCCGTACTCTTATCTCCAACTTACCACTCCTAGATGTCCTACTCAACTATGGAACAAAATACAATAGCGTGGAATGGAACCATTAGTCTTCCTACCAACCTATTATTTAACATAGTCCAATAGCCAATTAGGGGTAAGACTGGACTCCCTCAACCCTCAATTATAGTTAGAATTTTGGACTTTCTAGAGTCTTCTTGAAAGTCCACACATGGCTAGCTCCATATGCATGTGTAATGGGGGCTGACATGGCACCCTCTTGTCCATGGTGGTTAGCACGATAGGTCAACTTGGGGGCATAAATTTTGCATATGAATTTCGATTGATGCAATTTTTGCATTATTGAGCAGATCATTGAGTGTAGAACAATACTAGATGGATTGGCATAAGTGAGAGTTTCTTGACCTCAAAAAACCTCATTTAGTACCTTAAAATGGCTTTGAAATATTTCATATATCTAATTCTCCAAATTAAGACCCACCATTAAAATGACCTTGCAAGTTGATTCCTACAATTTTTTCTACTCTAACCATATCAAAATAGATGATAACTAATATAATAATTCGATCAAAATAAAAAGACAAATTATTTTTATCTCACACTGTTTTAAAATTATGTAATGTCATGTTTCACTATAACACTTATAAAAATTCATTCCAAATTTTAAAATAAAAATCATATTATTTTTTATATTAATTAAATTCTAATTTACTGATCTTTTTTAATAATGCCATTTTTTTTTATTAATTCATAATTCAATGTAATACTAAACCCAATATACATATAATTATGTGCGAGAAAAGGAGAACAACCTACACGGAGTTAGGGTCCATGAGAATGTGTTCCTCCATGTATGTGGTTGAGTCACGAAACTTGAAGAACTACAACATTTGTAATGCGAAGTTCCAAGAATTTCTCCAAGAACTTGACTCCATTCTAAGTGGGAACTATAGGGAGATGTGTCACCATTTATTAGCTTGGGTGATGTTAGGGTAGAGCAACAAAGGGGAGTTTTAGGAAGGGGTGGGGCCATATGAAAAGTAAAGTGTGGAGCCATGTACTTTCATACTTTGCACCAAATAAGTTGCAAGTGAGTAGCTAAATTACAAAAGGTCACCAAAAGTGAATGAATAAAGTGAGATTAAATGCATCTCCTATGATGTAGATCACATTCACACACATTAAATCAATGCCACGTGGAAGGTATAAGAGATCAATATGTTGATATTTGGAAGTTGTAAGATATCATTATCTTGATTTTTGTTTTATATAATGTTTTCTGTTTGTTTATTTTTGGAAGTTATACTGGAATGAAGTATTGCTTCATTAAAATGAAATACATATTTAATTAAAGTTTTGTTAAAATGAAATACATATATATTTTAGTTAGAAATACATATATACTTTAATTAAGAAAAATATATACTTTAATTAAGAAAAATATATTTTAGAGTTGGAATGTAATATATTATAATCAAATTATTTTTAAAATCCAAAAAAAAAAATTCAGTTGTTATATTTCTCATGTTATAAAATAAGTATTTTTTTGTGTTGTAATATTTCCAATGTTTCTGTTATAATATTTCTAATGTTTTAAAACAAGTATTTTCTTGGTTGAAATATCTCAAATGTTATACTAAAAATAAAATAAAGTATTAAAAATAAAGAATGAGAATTAATATTTATTTTTATTTTATATATTTTTAATATAAATATTGATTTTTTTCCATGTATATTTTTTTAGTTTTTAATTAATTTTTAGATAATAAAAATACGATAAATGATAACTTTTTATTTCTTTTTATTTCTTTTTATAGAAGGTTGTTATTGTGACATTATAATCAAGTCTACTAGGTCATACTATCTTATCATTACTCTACCACATTTTTATAAAGAAATCAATTTTATGTAATCCAAAAAAAAAACACAATTAGATTTGCATGATCTAATATCCACACATTTTCAAATATCTAATAAGATATTCAATTAAATAAAGTTCTAAAATTTCAAACTTTACTAATTGTTTTTTAATTTCAACTTGTTAAAGATGACTTCTTTGGTCAATCAAAATGAAACGCTCATAATGCTTCACCAATCAACAAGATTCAAGCTCCTAACAATGTTTTTTCCCCTTGTGGACCAAGGTGTGCTTGCATATACCATTACTAATGCACATGCTTTTGTTTGTAGATGAGATTCAAGTCCTAAGTGAATTTATCAAAATAAATACTTCCTTATCACACTAAACCAAAAATACCTCCTACAATATATAAAATTCTCTTACCACTAATATTTTATATCAAATAATTGTAATTTACAAATATTTAATAAAATATTTCATTCACAAACTAACCCTAACCATTGATTTTGTACAACTAATCTTGTACATCTCAATTTTCATGTATATTTTTTTTAGTTTTTAATTAATTTTTAGATAACAAAAATATGATAAATGATAACTTTTCATTTCTTTTTATATAAAGTTGTCATTGTGACGTTATAATCAAGTGTACTAGGTCATACTATCTTATCATTACTCTACCACATTTTTATAGAGAAATCAATTTCATCTAATCCATAAAAAAACAATTAGATTTGCATGATCTAATATTCACACATTTTCAAATATCTAATAAGATATTTAGAATGTCAATTAAAGAAAGTTCTAAAATTTCAAACTTTACTAATTGTTTTTTAATTTCAACTTGTTAAAGGGGACTTCTTTGGTCAATCAAAATGAAATGCTCATAATGCTTCACCTATCAACAAGATTCAAGTTCCTAATAATGTTTTTTCCCCTTGTGGACCAGGGTGTGCTTGTATATGCCATTACTAATGCACATACTTATGTTTGTAAATGAGATTCAAGTCCTAAATAAATTTATCAAAATAAATACTTCTTTATTACACTAAACCAAAAATACTTCCTACAATATATAAAATTCTCTTACCACTAATATTTTATATCAAATAATTATAATTTACAAATATTTATCAAAATATTTAATAAAATATTTCATTCACAAGCCAACCATAACCATTAATGTTGTACAACTAGTCTTGTACATCTCAATATTCCAACTCCTGTACTAACAAATATGGAAAGGTTAACATCAAAAGGAATTGTTGAAGACAGGTGAACTGTCATCTTATAGAGATGGGTTGCCTTCCCTAATTGAAGAACACAATAAAAAAAGTCAACTATTGCTTTTAGGCAAACAACATTTTCCACATTACCGAACAAAAAAGACATGGAGTGTAAAATATAAATTCCAAGACCTTTTTACTATGTTGGAAGATAATGTGTCGTGTTTCAATTGAAGGGAAACATCTCTTAAAGATAACGTGTTGGGTTCCCATTGAAAGGAAACCTCCCTCAATGCCTCTTCAACAATATATTTTAATATACGTGTTGAACATGGTCAAACTTTAGTGTGATACATGCACTTCACGAGTATAATTACTAACAACCCAACTAATACGTTTACTTTGTCAATTCTTCAACTACCACAGAAGGAGGGGAAATGACTCTATATGAGTTTGGAGTTTTTTTGACCACTTCTCCATTATTCAAAGGTTACGCAAGCATGAAATAACAATGAAAAGAAGAGAATTCAATCTTAAATAAATAAGGATGGTGCTGAATGATAAGAGGAAATCTCTATATTGTATATGGTTAAATGTGATTATTGTTTTTATTTTGAAAATTTATTTGGGAATTAGTTTTTCAGTGTTTTATTATTGATAAATATGAAATGCGAATTTATAATTATTATGTTGTTAATGAAAATAAAGGAGCCTAGAAATTAATACAAAAATTATATCTGGCTGAAAGAGAAAAAGTTGTAAGTTAATGTTGGATATGTTAATTTTTCATAAAGCAGTGTCGTTCTTTACTTTGATAGTTACATTCATTCACCAACATGTTAAGTTCACCTCAAATAATTTTGTCATTGAACAAATCTATATCATTAATCATCAAAAAATGAAACTATGTAGAAAGAACAACACCATCATCGTCATCATCATCTAAACAATGGAAAATAAAAGATCAAGGGAAGAGAAGCATGAACACATAGAGACACGAGGATTGGTATGAGACCAGGGCAAAACCCACTACGGGGAAAACCCTTGGAATTTTTTCTTCTTATATCTTCATTGTATGATTCAACAATAAGAGTACACAATTATCCATGAGCACATGTCTTTACAATGCAGAAAACAAATAGCATACAAGCACTAAAACCATACCCATACTTCTGCATTAAGGAAACTGAATCTGAGAACTGAAATGCATTGGCATTGACTGTAGCAAATTGATGAGCATGGATGTTACTGAATGAGGACTGAAGGTACATCTGCAACGAAAAAAACAGATATGATCTATAGATCAACGAATCTATAGTACCAAAACTCGGATCTGAAAGATCACCAAGTGATATCAACTCTGAAGTCCTAGATCTAAATCCTGGAGACCGTTAATGACGCTCTGACACAACTCTGATTGAACGACTAATGTCTAGAAGCGATGCGCAATCAACTGAAGGTGAACCAAATTAGATCTACCTAGTAACTCTTTGAGCTGCGGCCTTAATACGCTCATCCCACAGCTCTGGGGCTCTGAGCCGCTACCACAACACCATGTGCCCGCGGCTTAGCTTTAGAATAACCCAATCTAACCTAAGGGCTTTGGTCGTGCCCTTAACATGTTGTGCCAGCGGCTTTGGCACCTTGGTTGTGGGCACAACACATCTTGCTCGTGGCTATGCTTCAATGGGGCCGCTACCAGGGCCTTACCTACCCGCAACATTGCTTCAGTAGACCCAGGTCTCAAATGTGCACCAGACTCTAACCCTGATCCACTGCGCGAGCTCCTTCCGACGTACCTGTGCGAGCCAAGAAATCGAAAATATGACAAAAAAAAAATAGCATGGAGAAGATCTCATGAGAGAATGTGTGAAAATGAGCTTGAGGTCACCTATATTTTTAACTTTGTGAGTGGCCGCTTGGGGCTTTGACCAGATCAACATGCGGTTAGGTCGATCCATAAAATATTAAATTAATTCACAACCTAACTTTTGCTTAACTGATTGGGGCAATCTATAGGTCGATTTTGATCCTCTCGAAAAGAGGAATCTAATTAAATTATTATCTTAATAACTTGAGTTTTCCATAGTGGAGTTTGACTCTAGTTTCAAAAATTAACACTCCCTCTCAACTAGGAAGAATTCCACTTTGCAATCTTAGCTTGTAGTACTCTGCATCATGGAGACATCACAGATCAACTCAATCTGCTGATATATGTTGATCGATCAATATTCCATTCTGATATTCATGCATCATGATGTGTAATCACTGAACATCTCTGTCATGTAGTCGTCATTCTATGAACCTTTCTTATTATAAATCATCAATGTACTCTTCATGCTTATTTTTATTTATCTCTCAATTGTTTATGCTTGTATGCTGAACATTTTTAGATCTAGAAGAAGAATTTGTCACCAGAGGGAAGCTTGGGCTACTACCCTTCATTCATCAGGATGTCATTCTATAATTTTTTCCATCGGGCTACTACCCGAAATATCATCTACAAAGAGAATATCAACAGGGAGCACATCTCGAGGAGCGCATCTCCCAGAATCTCATGGGGGAGCTATACCTCTACAACCCCATATCTAGCAAATATGATACCCATCCATGCAGGGGAGATCATCTCGACCCTAGTGTCTCATCAGGGAGCCCACTCTCAACCTGAAATCACATAGGGTTATCTTAACCCATTCTATTTCCTACTGATCTTCCCATCGATGACCCTGAATAGTCATGTGGTAGAACACTTGCATCATAATCCACTTGGGTTGTACACCCCAAGTATACTCTCAAATCGTTAGCTAAATGAGGAGTGATATTCCCGATAGGGTGACCCAGCTTGTGGGTATGATGCCAACTGGGGTATACTCTGCATAAACCAACCTATGGAGGAGATACTTGACTTGTCAAAATGGACAAGGATCACACACATCCCACAAGTGAAAGATAGGGGAGAAACTTCTTCAACCCTATTGCCTAGATTTCCCTCAACCCTAGGAGCCCTCTATCTCAATTCCTCTTTCTGGGAGGTCAAACAGAGAGGAGGAAGAGATGGCTCTGTGTCCACGATCAACGCTACTCTCATCTGGTATCTGTTGATTTGTGTACCTACACGACATCAAATCAAGTGTTATGTTAGAACATACAGTAAATCACATCAAGATACCAAAACCATCCTCCCTCTCATGGAGATGCCAAACATGCATGGATACTATAATCATCCTCCCTCTCACAGAGTTCACATGGATATTATAATCATCCTCCCTCTCACAGAGGTGTTAATCACAAGCCTCAGCTTGTCTCGAATAGCTGCGCTACCTCAAATGAATGGAGAACACATAGTCCCAACTATACGTATTTGGGATTCTCTATCATCATCATGTATCCATGTCTTATCTAGATCATGATCGATCAAATCTCTAAGGAGCTTCTACATCACACCTCACATCTAGCCTTACTATCAACATTATATCTGACCTCAGTTGGGTTATGGACCTCTCGTCCACGATATCATGGCAAATCTCATACTAAGGAAGCATCCAAGTGTGCTCATCAATACTAATCCAAAACATCATTAGTTCATTCATGCAACTACATATCACGGGAGAAATATCTCAACCAAATAAAATATGTTTGGTGGAAATTTTGAGTGAAGCAGCTCAATCGTGAATTCAATCACATCATATACGGATGAATGTTTAAAACGGAACATCAATGCTTCAACCAATTAACAGATGCCATATCACGTTCAATCAACATTTGAACTTTAAATCAGAGTATCCAAGAATTTACATTACACAAAGACATTTCAACAGTCTTTCTATATGGAATTTATTTCCCAAATTCCAGAAATCAATTTATCATGCCATGATAATTCATTATGATATTAAAAAATTCACGTCCCTCTTACTTATATTTGCAGAGGCTTATCACTTGTCAAGGATAGACTATTAGTGTGTATAATCAAAGTCATAATAAAAAATCAAGATCATACCTTGGAATTAATTATCCTGAATTCACTAGATAACAGTCACATATAAACAAATCTGAATCAAGGAGTTTGCATCACACAACACCCTCTATGAGCCTAAGGCCTTATCATGCCAACATATCCAGCCTTACTCAAATCAAAGTTGAGACAACAAAATAAGCTCATCCAAGTTTAGAAGCCAGCCACAACTATTATCAAAGACATTGATTTCATAGTATCAATTCTTCCAACCAAAGACAGGTAACGCACATATCAATTCTTGACTTCATTTCATGTCAAGCTCTCAAGTCTGCCCTTTAATCATGTCATTACATGCCATTTTCGTATTATATGTAAGTGCATACTAAGTCACAACAACCATTGTGCTAGGAACAAAGAGGCCAATATAGAACCATACGTCTATATACTCACATATGACACTGAAGGTCATTATGTCCACGTAAAATAGTCATATGGGAGAATCAACCATCACCATATCAAATCATGTCAAATTCAAATGTGCAATCATGGTAAGATCTATAAATCCAGACATGTCTCAATCATTAAGCATCATGTCAAAAAGTACCAAACATAGTTTATCAATATCAATAAGCCAAAACATGATGTACAACCAATGACATATCCATATGAATGTCTCAGTCACCAACACACACAATTCTGGTTCAAATAGACGAACTTTCCCAGTTAACATATCTTACTGGCATCTGCAATACATCTGCATACCTGACATCTTCCAAGTGACCATCTGATTTCATGCTCAATTCCAGCAATACCAGAAATCAGTTCATAAGGACAAGATAAATTAGAGATCCATGGATTCAGAGTATAGACTGAATTCATTGTACAAAAATTCAATTTTGAGTCTCTCAGGCATAGTCACATCTATGAGCCTTCCTTTGCGTAGATGAGGCTCATCCATCTGCTGTGGATTAATCAATATCAAACACTCATAAATCATATATTAATAAAACATATGTTGGCAACATAAAAAAATTATTTTAGGAGGGTGATTCCCCCTCTGAATGAGAATCCACTTCATTCGTGTCATCAACCTGTCTTTACAGGGATCACGCAACAATAGATCTATGAGATCATAAAAATGTATCTATCATGATCATCAATATCATGTTATCCATCTTTCATCAAGGGATAGAATATAAAGATCAGAGCGACAGGTAGATGTGACAACACAATATAAAGATCCAATAACAATACATCATGTTAAATCTATTAATTTCACCATATGTTATAACCACATATAGTCAAATATCTAAAACATCAATCTCATAAATATGCCTTTATAATCACAGTTGCCAATACCATGCACATCATAATCAATAGGATCAAGTTAGGTTAATTGATAAATCAATCAAGGTGCATTCACTCTTTTCTAAGAGCCTTCATCATGCTTGTCACACGCATTATCAACACCATATCAATGAGGTAACCTTCTATAAGAGACCCAACAGATCTTATGTGTATCAAAAATCAAGAGTACCATCCACTAAAATCATAATCAGGATCTCAAAATAATAGATGTTATCCATACATTAAGATATGCCACTATATCCAAGATCAACAATCACATCAAGTATTCTTGAAAAATCAAGCAAATCATCACGATCAAGCCATTCAATACCAGGTGCACTATTCCATCATCATAAATCCCAATCACTCTTATATGTGGATGCATGAGTCATCCGAGAAGTAGACATTCTCAATATATCGAAGGGCTTACATAACCATCCAATGTTGTAGCTAAATCATAACATTAAAACAATATACCATGCATGCCTTATTATATTACATGTACAAATTTACATAAGCAACTTGTAGATGTTTCTTTACATTTTCCGGATGTAACCACCTTTCCTTTTCTAGATCTAGCTGCATTTCCATATCTACCCAAATTTCCTTCATTTCCCTATCTAGCTATCTTTGCTGCATTTCCAAAGGTCCTCGAGAGGGATCTACTCATCACATCTCATCACAGAGCTTAGATATATCCAGGTGCTCAAATATACATGCATGAAGTAATGACTAGAAACAATAATCATAGAAATCAGATCTATAAGCATAAACACGAGTAAGGGTTATAAGTCAGAGAATTCTTATCTTTAATGAGATATGATCATCTCCCTATTGAACCAACATTCAAGAGTCAATTAATGATCACAAAGCAATGATCCCTTCAATCAACAACTTTATCAATCAGCTGTCAAATTGATCCAAGTTCTTGAGCATCTTTCCAAAGGCTATGTGAGGGTTTCATAAACCAAATCTCAAGACTTTACCATAAACCAAGGTTTCTCTCAAACCCTTATCCACTAACTGTTTAGGGTTTTATTCATACCCTAAAATTATTTTAGGTCTCTACCATCCTCTACTTGCTTCCATAGAAGTGTCTCCTTGGGGTGATCCTCATGGATTTTCTTCAAAAAACTCTGATACCATGTTAATTTTTCATAAAGCAACATCATTCTTTACTTTGATAGTTACATTTCTTCACCAACATGTTAAGTTCACCCCAAATAAATTTTCCATTGAACATATCTATATCATTAACCATCAGAAAATGAAATTATACAGAAATAACAACACCATCACCATCATCATCATCTAAACATCTGAAAAATAAAATATCAATAGAAGAGAAGCATGAACACATAGAGACACCAGGATTGGTCTGAGACTAGGGAAAAACCCACTACGGGGAAAACCCTTGGAAATTATTCTTCTTAGATCTTCATTGAATGATTCAACAAAAATAGTACAATGATCCATGAGTACATGTCTTTACAATGCAGAAAAAAAATAACATACAAGCACTAAAACCATACACATACTTTTGCATTAAGGAAACTAAATTTAAGAACAAACTATAGAAAACTAATGAACATGGTTGTTACTGATTGAGGATTGAAGACACATCTATAGCGAAAACAAACATATCTGATCTACAAATCAACAGATCTATAATACCAAAACTCGGATCTGAAATATCACCAAGTGATCTCAACTCTAAAGTCCTAGATTTGAATCCAGGAGACTGTCAATGACGCTCTGATGCAACTGTGACTGAAGGACTGATGTCTGGAAGCACTGTGCAATCAATTGAAGGTGAAACAAATTAGATCTTCCCAGTAACTCTCTGAGTCGTGGCCTTAACATGCTCAGCTCGTGGATTTGGGGCTTTGAGCCACTACCACAACACCCTATGCCCGCGGCGCAACTTTAGAAGAACCTGGTATAACCTTAAGGCTTTGGTCGTGCCCTTAACATGTTGTGCCAACAGATTTGGCACCTTGGCCGTGGGCACAACACATCTTGCCCGTGGATCTGCTTCATCAAGGCCGCTACCAGGGCCTTACCTGCCCACGACTCTACTTCAATAGACCCATGTTTGGAATGTGCACCAGACTCTGACCCCGATCCACTGTGTGAGATCCTTCTGACGTACCTGTGCGAGCCAAGAAATTGAAAATATGACCAAAAAAAAAAAAACATGGAGAATATCTCATGAGTGAATGTGTGTAAATGAGATTGAGGTCGCCTCTATTTATAACTTTGTGAGTGACTGTTTGGGGCTTTGACCAGATCAACATGCGGTTAGGCTGACCCATAAAATATTAAATTAATTCATAACTTAGCTTTTGCGTAACCGATTGTGGTGATTTATAGGTCGATTTTGATCCTCTCGAAAAGAGTAATCTAATTAAATTATTATCTTAATCATCTAAGCTATCCATAGTAATATTTGACTTTAATGCAAAAATTAACAGGATATTGATTACCCATTCATTGAGTCCTAGGAATATAATCTAAATTATTGGATTATTTATCGTTATGGAAATGATTGATCCATAGCTTCCCTAAAATACAAGATTTTTTCTTTGGAAGTGGGAAGTAGAGCTCATAAATGAGCTAGTAACTACCTGCCACCTGTTGGGTGAGGTGGAGGTTACCAACAACCAAATGTTGGTAAGAGGTGATCACATTTTGTCTTCTTGCTGGGAAAAAAGGGGTCATATAGTGATAAACTGGTGAGTAGCAAGGAAAGGACAAAAATCAAGAGAAATAAAAAGATACTTGCAAACTTGTGCTCTTGGGGACACTTTTGGAGAAAGTTTTCAAGGCTAGGAGGAGTTTGGTAGTTCCTATATTAGTTCTCAGAATTAAATTTCAAGTCAGTATTCTGAATTGTTACCATGTGAATATTTTATAGATTGATTTAGTATGAATAATGGTATTTGCAAGTTTGTACAATAATGTTGAAAAAAATAGTTCAGAAAGAGACATGATGATTTTCTCGCAGTCTTAGTTTAACTCATTCAAAGTAAAACATGCATATGAAATTGTAATCTAAATTGTTTAGTACCAGCCTAGATCCATCTAACTCTGGATCTATCATGCGCCGAGAGGGATCAAATCTCTCGAGGTGCAAACCTATTTTTTGAGTGCAAAACTTGAGGAAAGGTTTGCACCTCGAGAGATTTGATCCCTCTCGACGCACGATAGATCCAGAGTTAGATGGATCTAGGCTGGTTCCAGTCGGAGGCATCAATGTCACATTTTTTAGATTATTAAAAATTTTGTATATTTTTGAGATGTAAGATGGATCTAGATTGGTTTCAGTAGTGTGTTGCCAAGGAAAATCTATCAAAGATATGATTAATTTTATTAGTAATATGTAAATATATCAAATATTAATATAATCATTTTAAATATGCTAAATATTTCTGAGATTAACTTGGTCATTTTAATTTTAAATTTTCTTAGTTACCTCAGTTCGTTGAGATGATAATTATTGTTAATAACTATAATGATGAAAAATGATGAAATATTTTTCTTAAATGCAAAGTGACAATAATAGTCTTGAAAGATAGAAAATGTGAATAATAAGAACGTACTCATGTTACAATCAATCTCAAACTATTTTCTTAATGCATATTGTTAATCCAATCACTTTAATATTAATGTACCATCATATATCCAATTACATCAAATCATAAATCAACATATACATTGAAATCAATGCATTTAATGCAAGCAATCAAATAAGATTAGAAAATAACTTCTACATTGAAATAAATGCACCTAATGCAATCAATCAAATAAGATTAGAAACCAACATCTACACTGAAATCAATGCATTTACTCAAAGCAATCAAATAGGATTAGAAATCGCCATCTACACTGAAATCAATGCATTTAGTGCAAACAATCATATAGGATTAGAAATCATATACATTGAAATTAAGTCATCTAGTGCAGGTAATCAAATATAATTATAAATCGACATCTAAATTGAAATCAACACATTCAGTGCAAGCAATCAAATTGTATTAGAAATCACCACCTACACTGAAATCAATGCATCTAGTGAAAGTAATCAAATATCATTAGAAATAAATATCTACACTAAAATCGAGGCATCTAGTGCAAATAATCAAATAGGATTAGAAATCACCATCTCCACTTATATCAATCCATCTAGTGCGAGAAATATTCCTCCCTCTCTCCACCCTCCATCCATATCTATACCCCCCTCCATCTATTCTTTTTTGTCTCTCTATCTCACCCCCCTAAACACACGCGCTCTCGTACTCCATATATATCAATCTCATTTTCAATCACCCCCTCTCCCCATCTCTCTCTTCTTCCCTCTCTTCACCTTCCATCTATATCTCTATCCTCCCCTTCTCTCCCTCTCCCCCATTAATATCTCTCTTTCCTCCTTTTTTCCTCTCGCCCTCTCTCTCCATCTTCCTTATCTCTCTCTCTCTCTCTCTCTCTAGAAACCAACATCTACACTAAAATCAATGCATTTACTCAAATAAATCAAATAGGATTAGAAATCGTCATCTACACTGAAATCAATGCATTTAGTGCAAACAATCAAATAAGATTAGAAATCATCTACATTGAAACCAATTCATTTAGTGCAAGTAATCAAATATAATTATAAATCGACATCTAAATTGAAATAAAAAAATTTAGTGCAAGCAATCAAATTGTATTATAAATCACCACCTACACTGAAATCAATGCATCTAGTGCAAGTAATCAAATATCATTAGAAATAAATATCTACACTAAAATCGATGCATATAGTGCAAATAATCAAACAAGATTATAAATCACCATCTCCACTTATATCAATCCATCTAGTGTGAGAAATATTCTTCCCTCTCTCCACCCTCCATCCATATCTATATCCCCCTCCATCTCTTCTTTTATGTCTCTCTATCTCACCCCCATAAACACACACACACTCTCACAATCCATATATATCAATCTCTTTGTCAATCCCCTCCTCTCCCCATCTCTCTCTTCTTCCCTCTCTTCACCTTCCATCTATATCTCTATCTTCCCCCTCTATCCCTATCTCTCCATCTTCCTTATCACTCACTCACTCTCTCTCTCTCTCCACCTTTCTCTCTCTATTTCTTTGTTCTTACCTCTCTCCCCCTCCCCCTCCAAGTCCATCTCTCTTTCCCTCCCTCTCTCCACTCTCTCACATCCTCTCTCGTCCTTCCTCTCTTTCCCTTTCTCTCCCATCTCTCTCTCCCTCTCTCTCTCTCTTCACCCACCAACTATGTTACTATATCCCTCCCTCTCTCCTTATATCTCCTTCTCCCCCCTTATCTCCATCTCTCTTTATTTGTCTCTTTATCTCAGCCCCAAACATACATGCTCTCTCTCTGTCTCTCCCTTGTCACTCCTTCTCTCTCTCCACTTTTCACTCTCTATATTTCTTATTTCCTACATCTCTCCCTCTCCAACTCCATCTCTCTTATCGATCCCTCTCTCCTCCTCTCTCTCAAGTCCTCTCTCTCATCCTTCCTCTCTCTCTCTTCCCTAAATCCCTTTCTCTTCCCTAATCTCTCTCTCTCTCTCTCCCCAATACTCTCTCTTCCCCCATCACTCTCCTCCTCTCTCTCATCCTTCCTCTCTCTCCCTTTCTCTCCCACCTCTCTCTCTCTCTTTTCCCTCCAATCCTCTCTCTTCCCCCATATCTCTCTCTCTCTCTCTAATCCTCTCTCTTCCCCATCCCTTTCTTTCTCTCTCTCTTTCCACCCCTCTCTCTCTCCAACTACATTACTATATCCCTCCCTCTCTCCTTCTCACTTCTTCTCTCCCCCCTTCTTTCCATACATTTTACTTTGTCTCTTTATCTCACCCCTAAACATACACACTCTCTCTCCATCTCTCCCTTATCACTGTCTCTCTCTATTTCTTCTTAGCTATGTAAAATAATTAACATAAATATTTGTAAATATAAAGGAGATTATGGAGTAAATATAAAAAGAGGTTTTATTTACTTACCATACCCCTTTTCTTTACTATGGTATTTAGCCCATAGGCTTGTTATATAATTAGATTTTTATTTATAATCCTATTTGATATATTGTTATTTATTTACCTTACTTCTTTATGCCTCTTTTATATTTATTTATTTACCATACCTCTTTATATCTATTTAATATTTATTTATTTATTTATCATACTTGTTTATATCTCTTTTATATTTATTTATTTATCCATGGTATTTGGCCCATGGTATCTGGCCCATGGTATCAATATTAATTTGTCCCATGGTATTCCTCCCATAGGCTTCATCTAAATAAAACCTCTTTTTAAAGTTTTTTTAAATATAAAAATGTTTATGGAATAAATATAAAAATAATTTTTATTTATTTACCATACATCTAGTTTATATATGTTTTTATTTATTTACCATAGCTCTGGAGTAAGTATAAATTCATTTTACAAATATTTAATTAGAAGAAATATTAAAAGATTTTGGATTTTGATTGTTTGTGTTCAATTAACTCTTTTCCTTTGATTTAGAAAATGGTAATTACTTTAGTAAAGAGTAAAGATGTTTAAAATTTTACTTAATTTGGAAATTCAATGTGGTAATTTTTTTTGTTAAAGGTAAATTTATGATCCATTCAAATTCACGTATATAATTTACTATCCATTCAAAGTATATAAATAATACATAATTGTATTAGAAATTGATATATATTCTAGCACAATGCGATTAGGTTTGGTTTGGTTTTTTTTTTTTTTTTTTAAAACTTAAGCCGACATTTTGTATGAGGACGTGACCCACCTGACATCGAGGTCATACTGGACTATAGATGCGCCTCTCGGCGCAACAAAAGTTTAGTATATTTCGAAGAGGATCATTCTCTAAAAATACAAAAATGAATACATGTGTTATAAATCTTAGTTTGTGAATATGAATAAGGGAAAACAACTGATATGTTGTTGAATAATTTCTAGATTAAATTAGATTCTCTAGTGTTTTTTTTTTTGTATTTTCAGTGATATGGATTATACTAGACTAATAAGCATTTGGTGTAATATCTAATGAATAGAAAGCATATACTGTAATAGCATATATATATATATAAAGGATTTAATTCATATTGCATAGGTAGGTCAATTAAAAACCTGTAACTAATTAAGGTTATAAGTATACAATTTCCGTGAGTTTAACCCTAGGGTATTAAAGACCTCATAGGAGTATTATATACCTCCAAAAATAATTATGGCATAAATAAGATGTTGAAAAAATGTAGCAAGAAAGGCTCAAGTTGACTTTAGCCTTAGTCAAATTGAGTAAAATCAAATTTTCACATCAACAAGACAACTTGGAGGCAGTTAACTAGTGTGACATGGATCTTGTCACTCACTTAGCTCAGTAAATTTGATTTATAGGGCTTGGATTTCAGTTATGTATGTGTGATTGCTAATTATAGTAATCCAATTTTATTATCTTCAATTCACTGACCTCTAACTATTGATAGAGTCAGTTGAAGGTGAGTTGTGGTGTGGGATAATAGTATAACTCAGAGATATGTCAGTTAACTAATCAATCAACAGAAAATATCTAGTGCATGCAGAGAATTCAATTTCCTCGGCTGAAGTGGAGATGCCAAGGCAATGTAACATCAATTGTAGACTAGTTTCGAGTGTACAAGTGTTACATACAATCAATTATCAATCCTTGGGAATTGCGCAATAAATTTGGAGGAAATTCCTAAAGAATAAGGGCCAATTTCCTCAATATTTGTGCAAGGAATTAAGAGGCTAGGTGAGTTGATATTTGGCTAAGTGTTGGCCATAGTTGTTCATTGAGCAGAGAGGACAATCATTCTTTTGCAGGTTGAGCTCAGAGTTGAAGCTACCAATTGTAATAGATTCTCTATTCATCTGATTAATGCAAAGAGGCTTGAGGGGTTTTTCCCAGATGGGTTCCCCCTAGAAATCATTATGTTTCTGTGGTTTTGTTTATTGCATGTTTCTCTAAATTGTGAATTTCGTTCCACATATTATTAGCGTAGAATTGTGTCTCTTGGTTTTAGATTAAATTTCTTGAGAAATTGCAATTCTATCAAATTTCTACATGGTGTCAAAGCCTCAGAATTCACATTAGAACCAATATTTTGAACTTGTCTCTCAAGGAATTTCAAATTTGTAGCTTCTATGTAGCAACTTTTCTTTAGGATTGGGAGGTTGTCTTTCAACGGACTGATATTGGAGTATGCCCTGGAGGGTAGCTCGAATTTCATAGCTTGGAAGGATTGAATGGAAGTAGTGCTTGATGAAAATGGTGTGTTATAATATGTTAAAACTGGCATTGTAAAAAATCCACAGTTGGATGCACAACAATTAGCCCAATGGAAGAAGGATGTTGCAAAGTGATGAGCTCCATCATTAGACATATTTGGAGGGGTTAATGGTCACCTTTTCCCTTCTTAGATCTATTTTTCTTGCTTTTTTATTATTATTTGGTTTTATGATGCTAGTATAGGTGGTGATTAAGGTTAACATACTCCAAGTGCCTAATATGAGGTTGAGTGCAGAAAATCATGAATTATTGAGAATTTTTATAAGGATTTTATCATAAATACTTGGAGTTAAGTGGACTCAATCACCCCAAAGATTCTCTCCAGAAATTCGAGTACAGAAGCAGCCACACAACTCCAAGAGGAGTTCACTCAATCTTTGTTGACTTGGAGTTAATTGATCTCAATCACCCCAAAGATTCTCTCCAACAATTTGAGTTCCAGAGGCAGCCAAGCAACTCAAAGAGGAGAGCACTCAATCTATGTTTACTGGGAGTCAAGTTGACTCAATCACCATTTTCAAGGGAGCTTCCCTGTAGAATAAATAGAGCAGAGCTAGAGCTAGGAAGGACTTAGTTAGTCAGGGATTCGATTCCATTCAGAACTATTGTTGCAAGCTATTGAGCTTTTTATTTTACTTAGTAATAAAACTTTCAGAGATGTATGAGGTTATTCTTTTATGAAATGAGCAGACTGATTTCCTTTTTCTGATTTAAGATTCAGAGAGCGAGGCTCATGCGTTAGGGCCAATCCATGTGCCTCAGTTTCTCTACTGTGTTCATTCTTTCCTTTTTGTCATTTAACTAGTTTTTCTTCTACCATTTAGTTAGATCTGCTTCTGATAGTTTCATTGCTGCTTAGTCTTTGCTTTCAGTTTGCTATTGTAGTTTTTCATTTTCTTGTGAGTAGTAGAATAGAGGATAAAAATCTAAAAGATGTGGATCTAGACTTCCCTTCTCATCCCCATCGATAGAGCTCGAGGAGGGTAAACCTTCCCATAGACAAAAAACATTGAATTTTGTTCTTTCGTGCCTGAATCAGCAGGGTCATTTGCAAGAATAGGCATAAAAAATCCCCAGAGAAATTGTTAATCCATTCCATTCCATTTTCCAAGTCCCTATCCATCTCTGCATTACGCCCATAAACCTTGCATTTATGCCTCCATTCCCTCTTGTTTTTTGCTTATTTTAACTGTTGCACCCACCTTTTTTTACCTAACAGCACTTAAACCCTTCAGCCTCCTTATTCCTTTGTTTCTATTCATTACGGTTGCCTTACTCGTTCTAACGCAAAAACGCTGGAAAAACCATCAAATTTGACCTCCTCCTTTCCTCCTCGAAATCCCCGCTACCGTACTTCGCTCATCGCAGATCACAATTTTCATTCGATTCCTTTTAAGACTTGTCGCCCTTTTTGCCGATTGCGATATTACGATACCGCATATCACAGATCTCAACCTTTTCCCCTTTTCACAATCACACTTCACACGTCGCACTGTTTTACTCTTCCCTTGAAGACTTATCATTCACGGTTGCCTTACCCTTTCTAATGCAAAACACTTGAAAACCATCAGAATTCAACCTTTCACCCTTACTCCTCGAACTTCTCGCTATTGTACATCGCAAATCACAAATTGAAATGTTTAGTTCCTTCCGTTAACACTTACCGCTCCCATCTGGTGATTGCGGTATTGCGATCACGCTCCGCCGTTGGTCCCACCGCCATGTTACCCATCGCAATCGCACTTCGCACATTTTCCTTTTTTTCTTTTATACTTACTGCTTCCAAACGCCGATTGAGATATTGTGATTGCGCTCTGCCGTCGGTCCCATTTCCACGTCACTCAGCACATTTCGCACATCGCAAATCTTTCCTGTTCGCATTTCCCATTTCGCTCGTCGCAGTTGTTAACTTGTCGCACCTCGCACTTCACGACTTTTGCTCCATCGCATCTCCGCCATCGCACTTTTCGAATTATTCTGCTCCAAATCCATTTTTGCGCTATAGTAAAGTTCAAACCCCTCTTTCCACTTCTAAGCCCCATTTCATCTATGAAGCCCTCTAGTAGTACCTTTTACCCCTTTTCTTCTCCAAGCTGCAAATCAACATTTTCTCAATCAGAATTAAGTCATGGATAGTTTAGCTGCATGGATAGAATCATGGTAGATATCATAAGATAAGTAGGGTGTGTTTAGCTGATTGGCCAAGTTAAGCGTGGTTTAAATTAGTTTCCTTTGTGCAGCTTAGTTTAGTTTCTTTTCAGTGATTTCCTTTCAGCAAATTAATTTAGTTTATTTCAGTCATTTACTTTTTGCAAATTAAGTTAGTTTCCTTTTTGTCATTTCCTTTCAGTAATTTAATTTTTAGTCTTTATCATAGATTAAGAAATAGCACCCTTTCATAAAGCAGAAGAGGATGACATGAAAAAAATGCATCTGTTGTGTATATAGCACTGTCACCTCCAAGTTTGTATGAACCCTGGGTTGATAAAGTAAAGTAGGGCAGCCCCTGGGAGTTGCGGCACTCTTGGTGCAATACCAGGGCTCACCAATTTTTGGCATCGTTGTCAGGGAGGTGTCTTGTAGATATTTTGATTTTGTTTTGACATTATTTTATGCTTTCCTTTCTTTTCCTGTCATTTCAAAAATATTGAAAAAATCCAAAAATATCTGACTTTCATGCCTCGTAGGATTAGGAATACCCAAAGACAAACCTTACCCAAAATCCCCACATCACCTCCTAGCCACCCTTCACTCTTCTTAAGTTGTAGTGAGATTGAACCCCCTATAAGAGAGCCTTTTGAATACTTCGAGGATCCTATTGGGGAAGAAGAAGAAGACCTTGTTTCAACTGAGGGACCTGCTTCACCTATCTTAACCATGGCTGGGACCCAGATAGCCTTTCCCATAAGAGAGGTAGGCGAGGAAACTAATATGAAAATAATTAGCCCCTCAACTCTCCCATACTTTCATGGACTCACATCTGAGGACCCTGACACATTCATGTTTGAATTTGCTATTGTTTGTAGGAATTATGACTACACCTTTGATGATTAGAAGTTGAAGCTATTCCCATCCACCCTTAAGGATGCAGCCTTGTGCTGGTTCATGGGTCTACCTGGGGATAGCATCACTACCTAGGCACAGATGGAAGAGACCTTCTGCAGCAAATATAGAGACTACTGTAGGTCCAAAGAAACTAAGGATGAAATATTTAGGATGACTCTAGGACCTAATGAATTCCTAGAGGAATATGAATAGAGGTTTCAATAAAAATATAAGAGAGCCAACTGTACTCTTGATCCTGCATCACTTAAACTTGTACTTCTTCAAGGGATCAGTGAAGAGATGATAGAAACCATGAATATGCTATCAAGAGGAGATATCTACCAACAACCCTATGAAGCGATTAAAACTGTCTTCCGAAACCATTCTAGGGAATTTAGGAAGAAGGGAAGAGCTCGCCAAAGTACATCCAATACCCCTTCCTCTTCCACCTTCATAAAACATGAGATTGGAAACATGCTAGAGGACTTCAAGAGTGACATGTTGCACAGATTTTCTTTGCAAATGGACACAATACAAGTCAAAAGGAAGCAAGAGGAAGCATAGAGAGCCCTGGCCATCTTTTGTCCTAGATGTACCTGGAAGCACCCAAGAAATGAATGTCCACTGAATGTCATAGAGGTTTTCTTAGTCTGTGAGGAGAATCATGCCACAGAAAAGTGTCCCTCCTTACCTAGACTTAAGGTTATATATCTGTAGAAATTTGAATAACTGATATATTATTCACCGAGATTCTCCTGATCACACACTATTTTAACTTCATGCACAATACAAAATCTCTTCTACCATTGATCATTAATTGCGGAAATAAAATCAATTGCATGCGCACATTAAAACCATAAACAATCACACATATGAACACAGTATTTTATGGGAAAGCTTAAAGTTGAAAACCCCCAACTATCTGTATATTATATGTCATAGAGATCATGTAACAATCATTGTACAAAGCTCCTCACAAGCTCTCAACACAACCTCCAATTGCTACACACTAATCAAGCTAGATCTAGCAAAACACATGCTCCAATCTCTGCCACCTGATAGCCAGCCTCTATTGCGTAATCAATGTTGTAGGATGGCTCATTAAATAACTTGAACCACCTGGCTTGTACTATGCAATCCTCATGGGCTTCTCCAATCACTGGTTGTTGCAAATATGCAACTGTATATTCACAACTGATAGTTAACCTGCTCTTTCACCTATCTCTGCATTGGTCTCCACTGAAACTGTCCATGCACTGAAGTTAACTGATGTATTCTTTAGTTGATTAATGAGTTTATAATTAGTGAATTAATTAATAATTAATTCACACCACTCTCACTAATTGTATCAATAAGTTAAACTAGATACAAATAGCTCAACTATGTTTAGATTAGTTAAACTGAATACAACTCCACTAACTTCCTCAATCAACTCCACCAAACTCTGTCACATGAGTTCTAACCGAAGTATCCATGCAATAGCTTCACATAACCCTCAGGAATAGCATAATTCCTTATGTCAGCTCCTGTGCCACATCTGTGCACTTAACTGAAGTGCTCCAAGAGAATAAGATAATGTTTAGAGTCTAAATATTATTAAGAGCTAATAATATTCGACATATCTATTTTTAGACCGGCAATCTAAAAATAGATTCCGCCCAATATGTCTAAAAATAGAAGTCCATATATTTTTTCCAACTTGACCAACCATCCACAAATAGCATCCTGCAACTCATAGAACATGATCCATATGTCTAAAAATAGACATAGTCTAAAAATAGACTTTGCGCCAAAAATAGCCTGCGGGCCCACTTAGTGAAGGCGACTTCTTCCCACTAAGCTCATCATCTTGTTGCAATCTCAACAATATCAAGGTGGGGAAGAAATGCCAGAGAAATTATGTTTCATCAACCAGAGAAGGTCTCGAGGCCCTCGACCATATCAACAAGGTATGCAAGGTGCACCTTACTCTTACTATTGCAACAATCAGAGTGCACCCATGCAACCTTTGTACACCCCCACTTCTCCATCCTGGTATACACCTCCTATTTTGCCTTACAACCCTTCATATATTCCTCAGCCAGTAAACCAACCATTCCAACATTATGTTCCACAACAACCTCAGTGGAAAAATCCATCCCAAGGTGGAGGCCTCAACAAAATCAGCCACCTACTCTAATGCCTCCACCCCAACCTCAACCTCAGCTTACTCATGTTGCTCCACTTAGGCTACCTATACCTGCACAGCCCAATTCAAACCCGAACAACAGACATGCACAGCAGGCTCCCAGTGGAGAAATATCCTATCTATCTTATATTGTGGAGATACAGGAGGTTAATCTTAGGTCAGGAATATTACTCCCAGACAACCATCCTCCATCTCCACCTGTAGAGGTTGAGGAGGAAAAGGAAGAAGGTAACACTCAGATCCAACAACCTCCTTTTCCTGAGCGCTTCATCCACCCTAGTCAACACACCCCTGAGGAGACTGAACTCCTTGGAGAATTGGACAATTTGTGTGTAAATATACCACTTCTCCAGGCCATTAAGGATGTCCCTATCTACAATAGGATCATCAAAGAAAATTTCTTCAAGAAACCTGGGAGAAGGAAGAAAGATACCCCCACCATCAATGTGGTAGGACAACTGTCTGAATTAATGCTAGGAAGGGTGATATTTCCAAAGTACCTGGACCCTGGTAGTCCAGTTGTTAATGTGCATGTAAATGGTGTCATAGTCCCCAACACTCTGATTGATCTAGGGGCTTCCATCAATGTCATGACCAAGGAAAATATGTTGAAAATTAATCTTCAAGGGACTTTGAGGAAAACAACAATAGTTCTGCAACTTGCAGATCAATCCACAGTATCCGGAAGGAATTGTTGAGGATGTTATGGTTACCATTGACTCTTGGGAGTATGGTCCTGCAACCAAAAACCAAGTTCAATGGTTATCCCCTCATCTTAGGGAGACCTTGGTTAGCCACTGTAGATGCTTATATTAGTTGTCGGGCCAGAAACATGACTATACAAAATGGGCCTTTGTCTAAACATCTAGTGTTATATCCTCCAACCCAACCTTCCATTGATCATGATCTCCCTATATGGTTGGAGGATGAATAATATGAGTTATATAACACTACCCCTATGTGTACCATAGATTATATTCTTAGAGGGGGGCAGCTTGATGAAGATGAACTCATCGACCATGCCATTCAAAACCAGTCCTCCACTAATATTCCTCTCGAAACCTTAGTCAAAGAGTCTGAAATCCAACCCTGGATGGAAGTGAACTCATTTGATTCAACCTCTGAATCCACCAAGGCTATTGAATTTGGCCCATCCAGATCTCTAAAAATCAACCCAAACCTCTCGAATGAAGAAGAGAAGCAGTTGTGCCAACTTTTGAAAGAGAATCTAGATGCATTTGCTTGGGATTACAAAGACATGAAAGGGGTGCATCCTTCAGTGTGAAAACATCATATTTACATCAAAGAAGGATGCAAGCCCATGAGACAACCCCAAAGAAGGATGAACCCGACTCTGAAGGACATAGTCAAAGAAGAGCTGCAGAAACTATTGGATACATGGTTCATATATCCTATATATGATAGTGAGTGGGTATCTCCTCTTGTCCTAGTCTCGAAGAAGAATGGGAAATGGAAAATTTGTGTTGATTATCGATAACTTAACAAATCCACCAAGAGAGACCATTTCCCTTTGCCCTTTATAGACCAAGTCCTAGATGGCCTTGCGAGGAAGAATTTCTTTTCCTTCTTAGATGGGTTCAGTGGGTACAATCAGATTCAAATTAGCCCTGAAGACCAGGATAAGAATACTTTCACCTACCTTTGGGGTACCTTTGCTTATAGAGTCCTACCCTTTAGGTTGTGCAATGCCCCAACTACCTTCCAAAGAGCTGTCCTGAGCATATTTTCTGAGTTAGTCCATGACTCTATCGAAATCTACATGGATGGTTTCACACCATATAGGGATGACTTCCATGAATCTCTCTCCAATTTGGGTAAAGTAATAAGAAGGTGCATTGAGATGCATCTCTCCTTGAGCCCAAAAAAGTGTGAATTCCTAAAGAAAGCAGGGGTTGTGTTAGGACACTCCATATCCCAAGAAGGAATACAGGTAGACTCGAACAAAATCATTATCATCAAAAGGATACCTGCTCCTCAAAAGTAGAAAGATGTCAGGAGTTTCTTAGGATTAGATGGTTACTATAGAAGGTTCATCAAAGATTTTAGCAAGATAGCTTCGCCATTATTTGGGTTACTGGCCAAGGATTCTGAGTTTATTTGGTTCGGTCCTTGTTAAGAGGCTTTCGAGCTCATTAAGGAACAGTTGAATACTGCCCCCATCCTCTGAGGTCCAAATTGGACTCTGCCTTTCCACATCCACACTGATGCATCCGAAAAATCTGTAGGGGCAACATTAGGACAATTAGAGGACAAAATCCCTTATGCCATTTATTTCATCAGCAATAATTTTTCAAAGGTCGAGCTGCATTATATTGTTACTAAGAAGGAGATGTTAGCCATTGTCCATGAATTGAACAAATTCAGGCATTATGTAACTGGATATCAGACCTTTGTTCACACTTACCATGCAGCCTGTTGGTGTCACAAAGGTGGCTTATTATAGGCAACCTTAGTGCTTCTCATTTAATTGTCAACCCGAGGTAAGTCTTATTATTTCAAGAGTGTATGCACAATATATGCAAGTGAGATCGAATGATAGTTACTCTATGATGTTTACGAGAAAGGATTATCCAATCTTCTGAATTCAATCAACTTAAAGAGGAATGGTTTGGTAGATTATGGTTAATTATTCTGTTTAGCTTAGAAAAGAGAAACCTATGATTGAACAACAATCTTGATGAACTGAACAACAATCTAAATGAATTGAACATCATTCTTAATGAATTGAACATAAATCTAAATAAAAGAACAACAATTAATTATATAATTTTGCAATGGAATTCTCTTTGTAAACTGACTAATTAACATTAATCAACAATTGGACGTCTCACTGTGTTGAAAGGACAATTTAATCTGCAAAGATAAGTAATCATTGAACAACAATTATCCTACGATTTGTAAATCGATTGCAAAGGTGTTAGAAGAAAATGGAAACATCTAACAGCTATGAAGCATTATTATATAAACCAGAAGATACGAATGCGATTATTCTGAATCAAGGAGTACAAATGCTAAACTATTCCGAAGGAAGAAAAACTATAACTTTATTGAGTAGAAAAGTATTTTACAACCGCACCAGATAACTAGACATGGGTTCTGTAACTAATTCACAGCACATAAATTGGCGAGGAAACTCCCAGGGGTTGGGCCTAGACCACTAGAAGTTTTAACGCGATGAAAACCTCAAAAGGTAATTGTTCAAAACATCAAAACTCTTAATTAAATCAAAGGATAACAAGAATACAATTTGATAGCTCTGTGTTGATGCTGTGATTACAGAGGGAAAATTCCTATTTGAATCCCTATCTAGTTCGTCCCTGGCCCTTTTAAAGGAATTTTCATGCAATGAGATAGTATTCTCCAAACGACAGCCTGCTGTGTGTGGCTGTCGTTTGAGTTCTCGAGCTCGAATCTGTCTTTCTGCCTTCTGCCGGCTTCTGGGAGTTACTGAGGTTCCATACATTCATGTCTGTCAATTGTCTTCCATTTACCATTGGTTAAGCTGCTTTGACTTCCTACACAAAGAGATGCAATAAGTCAAATTTTTGTTATAGAAACGTTCCTCTTTTCGTTAGCCCAATTGCCCTGATTTTCATAAATCTTTTCTTTCTTTATTGTAAAAAATGAGGAAGAATTCCTAAGACTATGTCATAATTCGAAGTAATTATAGGGTGAAAACATACATTAATTCCGGCCCAACATATACTCCCCTGCTTACCTAATTGCATGTCGTCATGCAAACAAATGGTTGAGATGCAACTGCGTTAGGGAGTAGGCAGGGTAGACCTTTTCCTTGTATGCTCTGAAACCATGCTTTTGTCTCATGATTGCAAAGGCAATGCTTGTGTGTCCGTCTGGTAATTCATAATTATGATTATAGTCCTCAGGAGGATACCAAAGGAAAGGGCTTCTATATCTACATCCTAACCATGCAAGCCCCATGCTAAAGACCAGGTTACTGTACGAGAGGAATCTGGAGGCAGCAGCCTTGAAATTCCTGTAGAAAAATGGCTCCCTATTCTTTACATTGTTCGTGGAGCATCCATCTTTGTTTAGCTGCTGCCAAGGCTGCTTCTCGAATGTATTCAAAGTATTCCTTTCCATTTTTTGTGATGTCCTTATGGATGGGCCCCAGCCTAGTCCTTACACCTTGCCTTCACATGAAGTTCTTGTGCTGGATAAACAGTTGCAGGGGTTTTGTAGGTTCCCCTTTGATCCACAAGTCTAGGCCATGTTCTCTCTTTTGGAAGATGTTATAGGCCCTGGCCCACTTAATCTGGTTCTTGGCGAATGAGAGGAAGGCTTGGAGCTGAACATCTCCTATAAAGGGACTAGGACTGTTGTCCGTGTCCTCTTCTAGAAAGAAATTGTGCATGTAAAGTTCAAATAGGAGGTGTTGGACCTGTTCATCTTGATCATTACAACAGTGGAAAAAATCTTCTATAGTTATGAAGGTTGTAGACTTTCCTGCCCCGACGGCCTTGAATTTCAACAGTAAATATCGTTCTGTTAAGAATAAGGCATAGTTGGTGGTTGGTGCCCTGCATGATAGTGCGCCATTATATAGAGAAAAAATTGTAGTGAATTGTTTCTTGGCTTGCTCCACCTGCTCTTGTGCCCTTTTTACCTTTTCCTGTTCTTCTCTGAGCTGGGAAAATGTTTCGTCTTCTGTGGAGGAGAGGTCTGTGAATTTCTTTAGTAGTGCTTGGTATTCTTGTGCTGGCACCACCTCCTTCCTACATTGTGCTAGCTCATGTTTTCGTCCTTTGTTTGGGTTTTTATCCAGGGGGGCATAGGAAGGATCGTCCTTTGTTTGGGTCTCCTTCTCTTATGTAGTTTTCTGCTTAGTTTGTGTAGAAGCTTCAATGGTATTTGCTAGTTCTGTCTGAATTTCGGCCTGAGTAGTACCTGCTTGGTTAGTCTGTATCCTAGTTTTAGCAGTATTGGTTAAATTGATCTACACCTCAGCCTCTGTAGTAGCTACCAAATCGGTTTGTATCTCAGCCTCAATGATGTATCTCGGCTA
The DNA here is from genome assembly GCA_034641835.2 of Pinus albicaulis. NCBI lineage: Eukaryota > Viridiplantae > Streptophyta > Pinopsida > Pinales > Pinaceae > Pinus > Pinus albicaulis. The sequence goes on from CM076584.1 coordinate 307,254,983, forward strand.
CCAAATCGGTCTGTATCTCGGCTTCAACAGTGTCAATCAAGTTGGCGTCTAATTCTATTTGAGTTCCTGCGGTGGTGGTTTCTGTTAGTTCCTAAATCCACCTGAGGCTGAAATAAGGCAGAAGAAGGACAACACCAAACCACGCTCAGCCTCGTAGCTAGCCCTACGAGGACAGGAGAGGGCTCTCTACGGGTCTATCTCGGCAAAAGATGTCCAATAAGGCCTGAGATGACCTATAATGAATACTGATTTTAGGCTAGTAAATAAATAGGAAAGAAATATTTGATGAATGACTGGGTTTCAGGGATGTATGGGACAAAGAACAGCCTGAGTAGAGAAATTAAATCAAAGACACAGATTATCTCATGAGGCAAGATAGGCAGGAAGTTTAGCAATCAAATTTGAAATAATATGGAGTGGAAATACTGTTGAGAGGTTGAAGAGGGCATATATAATGAATCCTTTTCAATAGAAGAAGATACACAAAAACATGAACACTTTCCCAAGGCAGAGCAATAAACATGGATTCTACCTTTCCTACTTAAAAGAATTCAACTGGAGATGATTATGAATGAATTGTAAAACATAACAAGATACATATGAAACAGAAAGAAGAAACATATGCTAAACTCACGCCACATGAATCTCATAAACCAGAGCTGCAACCTTTCATTAATTCTCTGTCAAAGTTGTACAGTGAAGTGCTGAGTGTTTCTCCCACACGTTTCCAGAACTCAGACCCCTTTACAAATGATTTTAAATACAATAAATAGACTCAGATGTTGAAAACAAATCGACCAAATAAGGAATTTTTTAATCATCATTAACAAACAAGACTGAAAAGCCAATCATCTATTCTGAAGACAGAACAACGCTCCCCTTGAATTTCTCTGATGACCAATTAAAAGACAAAATTTGGAGCGTAGACCCTTTGAATTATTAACTGCAGTCATAAATAGGTAATTAAATCCTATTTCTCTGCCCTGGTGGATGTCTTTGTTTTAAATTTAGGCTTTCCGGTCTTTGACTGCCACTTTCCCTTTTTGCCGTTTGAATAAAAACCAATTTTTAAATAAAAATAGATTTGAACTAAGATTTCGCCTTTGATAAAGGGAAAATGTATTGTCAACAAACGATCCCAGCTAAAATTTCAACAATATCTCCTCCAATACCATGTTTACCACTGGGTCAAGGTTTTTAGTCATAACCTTATCGCAACTTTCAGCAATCTGTGCAAGTGTTATCAGTGCAACATGTCGCTTCCTCCAATTTTGATCAGATATGTACAAAGGTAATGACTCTGATGCTACTGGTAATATTGTGTTACCCCCAAGGGAATTTGAGAGGCGATCCAAGCATTCCTGTCCTACTTCATAATTGCTAGTCACCCCAGCATCTTCATCCTCAGTTTCTGTAGTATGCCATTCAGAAACGTCTTCTACATTAAGTAACAATTTAACCGAAATAGCAAACAACTTTCCAATAAACTGAGGTAGTTTCCTCATCATCCCAGGAGCACGCTCTCTTGCCTCAGAAAGGGTGATTATAAACTCTAGCGCTAATTGGCGAATTCCTTTTGCAATTTGAGTGAGAAAGGGAAATTTTTTTGAGCTCTGGCTCTATGCGCCGTGCGCACACCATGTGCATCGCGCGCGTGCAAATTTGCATTCAGAAAATCAGCCCTATGCACCGCGCTCAACATTTTTCCATAATTCCGGCCTTTAAACTCAATTTCGCTCCTCCACGTTTCATTTTGGCTTCTTTGATGTATTTGGCATGTGGATGAGGTGTTAAAACACAAAAAATATATTTTATAGCCTGGATTTTGATTCTTTGATTGGAAAAACCCATTGTTTACGTTGCAGAACTTTGGCACTTTCACATTTTGAAATGTACTCTGTCTTTTTGTTTCCTCTGACTTTCTGAGTTAAATGATGGTTCCTTCATCAATGCGGCCATGATACCTTGAAATTATGAGCATAAATAAATCTGGAATAGGTTCCTTATTTACATGTCCTTGGATCTGAAAATGACAACCACCATATATTTAATCTCAACTACTGCAAGCCCTCAACTCTGGACATTATGACTTCGATATCAGCTGATGGTGGTAGCAAATCTTCTTGGAACTGGTCCTCTGAATGATAAATAACTCGACTCTCCTAGTGTTGGTGAAAAACAATATATTCGGCCCTCCTATAGGCTGATTAGACTCCTTTCCTTGGCAATGTCACAACAAAATTTGTTGAAAATGGCAACAAGAAACAGTGAAGGATGCCTCCTGAAACATCTTTCCTGATCCTAGTTGGAAAGTGATCACCTAAACTAGGTGGGGACCACACATGTGATTTTTGTCGAAAAATCTATTTTTAGACTATGTCTATTTTTAGACATATGGAGCATGGTCCAGGGATTGCAATATGTTATTCTTGGAGTATTGGTCATGTTGGTAAAAATAGATGGATAAGCTTTCCCCATACATACTGTGTTAATGTGTGTGATGATTTGATGTGCTATCGCTTCTATTCTTTCCGCATGTGACAATTAATTGTAGAAGAGATTATGTGTTATGCATGCAATTCGAAATTGATGTGTGATCAGGTTAATATCCATTGAATAAGTGATTTATTCAACACATTTCTACATGGTATCGGAGCTATATTAATTGTCGAGATCTATTACGGTGATTGCAAACTTATTTCCTCGGACAGAGCCTGCATACGGGCCAGATAGCCTCCGGATTCATCTTTCTTCGGAAAGTGAAAGGTCTGGTAAAAGCCCATGCAGTCAATCTCTGATTTGGAAATAATTTGTTATCAAGTGTAGATTGGAAGTGATTGAGTTATCAGCTGGTGGTGAAATTCGAATTTGCAGATTTGTGTTCTTGGTGCCGCGGCGAAAATGTCTTTCAGCGGTTTGCGACTCGAATATGCCTTGGAAGGAAGTTCGAATTATGTTGCATGGAAGGACCACATGGAGGCTGTATTAGATGATAATGGGCTGTTGGAATTCGTGGAGAAAGAGAGTCCAAAGCCTACTTCTAATGATGCTGCTGTTGTGGAAGCCTGGCAAAAGAAACAAGCAAAATGTCAAAGGATCCTGTTGGAGGGCGTAAAGGATCACATTGTATCCAGCCTGCATGGAAATGCTTCTCCATATTTGATGTGGAAAGCTTTGACGGATCTATACCAAAGCAAGAGTGACCAAAGGAAGCTGGCGCTCAAAGATAGACTCAGGAACATCAAGATGGAGAAAGGCGACAGCATCGCAAAATACCTCACGAAGTTCACTCAGTGCAGAGATGAGCTGGGAAGTGTGGGGGTGACTGTCGAAGATGAGGATATGGTGGACCTGGCTCTCCTTGGTATTCCGAAGGCTTGGCATTCCTATCAGGAATGTGTCAATGGTCGGGAGAAGTTGTCGGGATGGGAGCGACTGTGGTCGGATCTCATGCAAGAGGAGATCAGGAGGACTACCAGGGACGGATCTTCATCAAAGGTATCTGATGAAGAAGACTGCGCTTTGGCTGCCAAAGCAAGGAAGGGGAAGGGCAAGGAGAAGGCTTCTCAATCTGGTGCGGATGGTAAAGAGTGTGACATGTCCAAAGTGAAGTGTTTTCACTGTCACGATCATGGACATTACGCCACGAATTGCCCAAAGAAGAAGAAGAACAAGCAGGCTGCTGGAGCTGCAGCTGGTGAGGCTCTTGCCTCGCAATTTGAGTTGGACTTCTCATTGATCGCATGCATGTTGTCTAGTGCATTGGGATCGGGGTGGTATATTGATAGTGGCGCTTCCTTTCACATGACGGGAGATGAAAATCTTTTCAGTGACTTGGTGGAGAAAGGTCTCCAGATGCATGTTGAGTTGGGCGATGGTGGACGATACAATGCGACCGACATTGGTACCATAACCTTTCAGAGGGAGTCAGGTAAACTCATTCTTTTACAAGATGTATTACATGTACCAGGTCTAACAAAGAATCTGATCTCAGTCGCAATGTTAGAGGATAAAGGATATGAGGTTGTCTTTAGAGAAGGAAAAGTTTTCCTTCGGCACAAGGCGACGGGACAAGTCAAGAAGGTTGGGATTCGGGAAAAGAATCTCTACATACTTGAAGTAGATGGGATGTCTACAGAGATTCCTACTGTTGGGAAGCGGAAGGAAGACATGCAACTGAAGCTTGAGAGGGAGCAAGTTTTGCATGCAGGTGATAGTGAACCTCGGGATGTGGAGCAGCCACAAGAGGATCATGGAGTGGAAGAAACCACTCATGCAGAGAAATTTCGTGCCAGATGGGCAGAGGGAGTGCATGCAGCTATACCACCAGGTGAGAGGTGGGGCGACATGCATGATTAATCCTAAGAGGAGATTTCTGGGCAGGATTCATGAGATGGTGTGGATCTCATGAATTGAACCTGGCTACGAGGTGCCCACAGCGTAGCAGTAGCATGATCAGTTGGATTGATGCAGGCAGATCAAAGTGACAGTGTCGGATACTGGAGCGCGAATCAGAGTTGACAAACAAGTGCAAGAGTGCATGGGTGCAAGAGTTCAACAGCGCAGTGGTTCCCGATGACATGTGCAGTTGGCCAAGCAGAAGTCGAAGACTTTGATGATAGATGCTAGATGCATCAAGATTGATTGAGTTGTTTGGAGCCTATTCAGTTTCAGAGGAGTTGCAGAGCAGATGCATGGAGTTGCATGGCGCTTGTGGAGGTTGCAGGGCGAATGCATGGAGTTGCATGTCGCATGCAATGACAGTCCTTTCTTGTTGAGAGGGAGTGTTGAAAATGGCAACAAGAAACAATGAAGGAGGCCTCCTGAAACATCTTTCCTGATCCTAGTTGGAAAGTGATCACCTAAACTAGGTGGGGACCACACAGGTGATTTTTGTCGCAAAATCTATTTTTAGACTATGTCTATTTTTAGACATATGGAGCATGGTCCAGGGGTTGCAGTATGTTATTCTTGGAGTATTGGTCATGTTGGTAAAAATAGATGGACCTCTATTTTTGGACCTATAGGTCGAAGTCTATTTTTAGATTGCCTATCCTAAAAATAGGGAAGTCAAATATTATTTACCCTTAATAATATTTGGACTCTAAACTTCAGTTTACTCTCTTGGAGCACTTCAGTTTGACCCTCAGAGGTGGGGCATGCAGCTTCCAGAAGGATTTACACTTTTCCTATGAGTTAGGTGAGCTAATGCATGGTTGACTTCAGTTAGAGCTCAAGTGGCGGAGTTCGGTGGAGTTGATGCGACAGTTAATGGAGGTGGTGTTCTGGTTAACTAGTTGAACTAGTTGTATTTAGTTTAACTGGCTAATACACTAGAGATGAGCTGTGTGAATTAAATATTATTTAATTCACAAATTATTAACTCATTATTAAACTAAACAACACACTGGCTTTAACTCAAAGGTATGGACAGTTAAAGGGCGACAAGAGGAAAGAGGTAGCATGAAAGGGTTGAGTTAGCTATCAGTTGCGACATTAGTTGTGCATGAGATTTGCACCACACTTGGAGGAAATTACCAATGACAATTGCGCAGTTGGAGCCAGTGAGATTCGAACCTGGATCTCTATTTAGACCAGCCTTGATTGTGCAATAGAGGCAGAGAAGTAGTGGGTGTGTTTTGAACCTGTGACTTGTTCAAAACCAAGCTAGTTTTTGTGTAGCTTTGGGAGATAGTACTGAGTACTTGTGAGGAGTTTGTACTATGTATTGCTGCATGTTCTCTCCATCTAATATACACAATATCTAAGGGGTTTTCAGTTATAATCTTTCCCCATACATACTGTGTTAATGTGTGTGATGATTTGATGTGCTATCGCTTCTATTCTTTCCGCATGTGACAATTAATTGTAGAAGAGATTATGTGTTATGCATGCAATTCGAAATTGATGTGTGATCAGGTTAATCTCCATTGAATAAGTGATTTATTCAACAAATTTCTACAAAATTGGATCTGGAAACTACAGTGCAAGATTCTTATGCAAATAGAGAAAATTATACCACAGATGTGTTTTAATTTCCATTCTGATTTTGGCTTGAAATGATGACTTTCCTTGGTTGATTTTCTGCAGGGATAGGAGCTGCTGAAACCTGGCAAGATGACCAGGGCTGCCTGAAGAGCTGTAGAACTTGAAAAACCTTATCAATCATGTATTAAACAAACTTGATGATTTCTTCTTCAAAACAGAGTTTTGAAGAAGAAACATCCATGAGCATTATGAATGATGAGAATCTTGAAATGAAAACTTATTGAAGACATCGTCATGGCCTGCGGGCGTTATTTGACTGAAGACCAAACCCTAGACCTAGAAGCTGCAATGAATCTTTGTTGAGGAGGTAAATCCCCTCTGCGGACAGAGGCGATCCCTACTAGCCCAGCAGGGGTCTAGCAACAAACAAACAATGCTATGACGCAAGCTCCTAGTTACGAATGAAAGACTTGGGATAAGAGCCTACCTGGAGCATCTGTATATTGCCTTGCTGGTACGGCCTCAATTCACTTATTAAATTAATATTTACCTTTCAAGATCCATCGATGTTGTGCTAATGATGTGAGATGGATTTCTCCTATGAAATCGAG